>QARZ01041105.1:153301-171446 GCA_013407115.1 Glycine latifolia
TTTCACGCTGATGGCGCAGATGTCACGCTAATAGCGTGAACTGGTCGAGGTTTTTAGCTTGGTTTCGTCTTCTTGACGCTAACAGCGTGAGACACCACGCTGATAGCGTGGTTTATTCGAGAGCTCAACCCTCTTTCCCTGCATCTGGGGCTGATAGCGTGGGACTTCAAAAATGGTTTTCTCTTTTTGCTTGAGTTTTCCTCCTTTTTACCTGTAAAATGCTCAAATGTATTGAAATTAGTTCAAGGTAATTAAAATACTAAACTAGCCTACTTCTATTCTATTTCCTACATATTTAATTAAAATCTATCCTTAAACTATACTAAAAACTAGATGTGTTTGCAACACATCATTACCTCCCTTGGGTTTCCCCTTAGGTTTACAGAAGCTTCAGCAAAAAATGCATTTCCTTGCTTGACCAAAGACTATTCAGCACTCTTAAGCTCGTGCATCAGCTGAGTAAGATCCAGTTTCAGTTTGTTCATATTATAATTCATTTTGAACTGGTTGAAGTAATTAGGTAGTGACTGTAGGAGGAGGTCAACCTTTACCTCTTGATCAAATTTAATCCCATGGTCATCGGCTCGTTTAAAGTTTGCTATCATTGTTAAACTGATCTCGCACACTTCCACCAGTCTTCACGATTTTGGTGACCGTAACTAGCACATTCTGCCTAGCTGAATTGCTAGGAGTAGTAAACATGCCATCAAGAGTCCGAAGCATTTTTGCTCCACTCTTAAGCATGTTTACTTGAATTTGATTGTTAATCAGTTTCTTAAAGAACCTTTTTGAAATTATGGAGTTGTGATAAACCTAAAATGCACATAAAATATTAGAAAAAATTAAAACACATACACAAACAATTAAAAGAAACTTTATCATACCATGTAAGAAGAGCTCACATATTCAAAGGCTAAAGAAAGAACCTGGATATAAATTAGAAGGGAGTGTTAATAAACTAATAAAAAAAATTGAAAAGATGAAAAAATAAGATTGAATTAGATGAAATACCTAAAACTGCATGAAAGCATATGTACATATTGCATGTGGTTAGATGGGAAACCTGAAAGTAACAATGAGAAAGAAAGTAACAATAAATTAAAAGATGAAAATAAAAAAGATTGAATGTAGTTAGATGGAAAACTTGAAAGTGAATAGAAGCATGATATAGATGTTGCTTATGCACAACATTCAAAATCATATGCAAAAGAAGTTCCTACAACATTAAAAAAATAAGAATGAGATTTTTGGAATATAATAGGTTGATGGTGGCGTTTCAAACAATGCAAAGCAACAATAAATTAAAAGATTAAAATAAAAAAATGAATGTGGTTAGATGGAAAACTTGAAAGTGAATGGAAGCATGATATAAATAATGTATTGTTGTAGTGTGGTGCACTAAGTTAGAAGAAATCCCTTGCTTGACAACCACTCGGACAGAGAGAAATAGGATTTTGAAGGCACCAAATGAAAATGGTAGACAAGGGAGAGAGAAAAAGGAGGGGACTTTTGGGGGAAATGGGTTTGCACACATTGGAAGGAGGTGTAAGAGCAATGGAAAAAAAAAAAAGGGGGAGCATTAAAATCTTTATGTGGGAGTAGTTTGTAACATGAATAAGAGGAGTGTGCAGTTACTACGAATGAGTGTTAAACGTATGATGGTAAAGAGAAAGTTTAAGAACAATGCAAATAATGTGCAGAGAAGATAAGAAAAGACCACTTCTAAATATACTTAGCATGTTAACCCACGATCGGTGCAAAGCAATTGAGGTTGTATACATGTGAGATATCATTTTTTTTCTTTCTTTTTCATGACTTGTGTTATTAGGGTTATACATGAGTAGTTGATGGAAAGGATAATAGATGGTAATTTCCTAATTAATTTAGGGACAAAAACGTCAAATGAAATATGTACACTAAAAAAAGGACATTTTCTTTGTATATTGTTATAGATATTGTATTATCTTATACTATATCATTTTTAAATTTTTAAAATCATTTATTAAATACCAATCACATTTATTTAAAATAAACATAACCATTTCTTTTGGTGAATAAATATAATCATATGAACAATTTAAAAACATTAGCTGTTAGTCTTTTTTATTTTCAAAATTTAACCATTAACAATTGAAAAATATATTTTTTTCAAAATTTAAAAATTAACAACTAAAACTGTCAAATATTTATTATTTTTAAAATTTAATATTTTTTTATGCTGAAAATTTAATAATTTAACAATAAAGAATACAAAGGAAAAAAATTGCATGAAAAGTCACTTGTCAAATGAAAAATGAGACAAATGTGAGAAAATTACAGCTTTCCAAAATATATATATATAGTTGATTGATTAAAAATAATTATTTTTAAAAAATTTAATTATCTAAAAAAACTAGTGTTAAAAAGGCGGCAAGAAAGGAGATGCACACGCAGTGGGTTTAGGGTTTTAGGGAGCGCCGGGGAGGAGGAGCTTTGTCTGAGCTGAGACTGAGACATGGCTTTTTGGGGTAAGCAAAGCACTTCGTCTCGTCTCGTCTCGTGTGTCTGTGCAATCGGTTCTGATGTCTAAAATCTAACCACATTCCAATCTTCTGCTCTGCAGGAGTCGAAGTAAAACCGGGAAAGCCTTTTTCTCATGAACATGACCCCTCCAAAGGACGCCTTCATATTTCAATGGTAATGTAATGTTGTTCAGAAGTGTGAATGAATTAAGATATTAGATTTCTTGCTAACTGAATAGTTATTATTATTATTACCATACTATTATTAATTTAGGGCACTTTGAAGTGTGAATGAATTAACATATTAGTTTGCTTGCTTGCTAACGGAATAGTTATGATTATAATTACCATATTATTAATTTAGGGCACTTTGGGGTTGGGCACTGCAATAGCAAAAAGCACACTGCAGTGCAATGTGGGAAACAGGAGCCCCGTGTACCTGTGCTCTCTCTATCCCGGAAAAACTGAGTCATTGCAGTTGAATTTAGAGCTCGAGGAAGTTGATGAAGCTGTTGTTTTCTCTGTAATTGGTCCTCGGAGCATTCATCTCTGCGGTTACTATCTCGCCACCGCACGCAACTCCAATCTAGTCGATGATTCGTATCCTTATTCTTCTTTTTCCGCATTTCCCCGTTTTTCTAGCACTGACATAAAAATTATTGCTTTGTTGTATTGAAATCTTATTTGTATGACTTGATTTTTCAGTGTGTTTCATGTCCTTTTGTATTATATTTGATTTGATTAGACAGTGACATACCATGCCCTATCAAAAGAGAGAAATAAATATATAATTGTAATTTGTAAATCTTTTTTGTTACAATTTTTTTCTCTTGATTTCCTTCACTATAATGGAAAGGGAATCATTTGGGGAGGATATTGCAGATACAGAAACAGAGAAGTCTGATTACAGTGATGAAGATGAGTATGATGATAGTTTTATTGATGATGACGGTGTTCCAGAGGCTTTCCCACCATCTCCTATTTCCGAAGAAGGCACGTTCAGATAAAAATGTCCACCCTTCAACGGATGGAACATTTTTTTATTTCTAGAGTTTGCCCCATTTCAAAACCTAAATGATGTCTGTATTTTTTGATTGTGCTGACTGCAGAGGAAGCTTCTCATGATAGCATAGCAAAAGGTAGGAAAGGCAGCCTTAGACGGCTGAGGAAAAAGTACCAGTCAGTAGAGTCAGATGATGATAGCTGTCATGAAAAAAATATAATTGCCGATGACATTATGGATGACCTAACCCAGGAAATCAAAGATGATGAAGATATCCTACCTATTTCATCTCTTTACAAGAATAAAGCCTCTCGAAGGATCTTGGATGAGGAAATGGATGCTAGTGTTGACAGACAGGCAGGTGATGCCAGCAACAAAAATGGTGAAGATGGTGGAAATAGTATTGTTGAAACAAATGTAAAAGCTGACCATGATCTTGTAGATAGTCAGATGCACAGGTGACAATTCTTCTTAATTCTCAATCAATGTTCAAAGACATGTTTGCTTTTCTCTGCTTCAGATTTCAGGGGGATATGCTTTTTTTGTTCTTTCCTTTGTTCATAAATTACGCTTCTGCTGAAACAGGGAAGCTCAACCCTCAAACCACTCGGTAGATACTTGCACTGTTCTGGATGTTGGGGATATTAAAAATTTAAAAAAGAAAAAGAAGAGAAAGGGAAAAGAGATTGATAGCTCCGGTGATGATCACTCAATCAAACTAGATAGTGGTATAGCAGGTGAGCCAAAAATGGAAAAGATGACCCAGGATTTTGTGGCAGGAAACAAACAACAGCAGCATGCTGATGATAAGTGAGTGATTATGTGCTTTGATTTCTTGATTCTTAAACCGCACCTGCATTTACATGGTTGAATATTATAAGAAATTGTTCTTGCGGAGATGAGTAATGTTTGTTACTTTTTGTAGGATAAAGATAAACAATTAGACTAATATGGAAAACTATACCAAGTTATATGTGTGTGTGTGATATTATATTTGAATGATAAGTTTAGAAGACAAATACACAAGCCTTTTTTTTATAATGCATTGATAATGTAAAGATTTTTTATATTGTCATCTAATCACAAATTGCTAGGCATGGTAAGTTTATTGACTTTTATAATAAATACATTAAAAGTCATATCTAGGATATTTTTTATTCATTGATAGTGTATCTCCACAATGGCAGTGCATAAAAAATAAACTCATGTTAGACTAATTTAGGGCGCTTGATTTAGGAATGGATTAGTTACTGTTCATAGCAAACGCTGATGCCTCTTTATTTCATACCTTTTTTTAAAAAAACTAATTCAAGGAAACTTATGTTTTCAGAAGCATTTCTTATTCTTAAAATAAATAAAAAAATTAACACTGTAAAAAACCTTAGAGGGCGAGTCCTGGCACAGCAGTAAAGTTGTGCTTTGGTGACTTGTTGGTCATGGATTCAAATCCGGAAACAGCCTTTTTGCATATTCCCCTTACCTTCACATAGTGAGGAGCCTCTGGGCAATGAGATACGTAGTAATAGTAATAATAATAATAGTAATGTAAAAAACCTTAAACAGATTATCATATTTAAAATGTTAGTTTTGACAAGTACATGTTCTTTGGAATGTCAAGGTGGTGGTCTTTTTGTGTTCTAAATTTCATTTTGAAATGTCAATGCCAGCGGATTATTACCCTTATCAAGTGAAATGACAATTTATCTGTTTATTTTGAGTAACTCACACAAAGTCGAGTAAGCAGATATAGAAACTAAATTTGCAAATGAGTTTCAAATATAGTCTGCCATTTCACAATTGAATACAGAATGAAACCCCTTCAATGCTTAAAGAAGTAAAACTTGACAAGAAATCTCTCTCCTTACAAATGAATTCAGTTACTTTCAATGAAGATGTAATGTTTTGAATTGTCCAACCTTCAAAACTTCACTCTGTATTTTCTCCTCTGCAATTTCCCCTGCGATTTTACATTTAACTTTTGTGTCATCCTGTCAAAAAAGAAATGAATTTTTGATATCTGATATGCATTAGCAAATTAGCAGGGATGCCAATATTTCAGGCGATGTTGCATTGCCTTCTGCTGTGACAGATCCTAAAAAGAATAGAACAAAGAAGAAAAAGAAAGAACAGGTAAACAAAAGTGACAACGGATATCATGAAGGTATCATCCAAGAGGACAAAGCCAAAAGAGATGCAGCAGAGTCCCAGAATCTGACTCATAAAGTTTTTGAAGAAAAAGAACTGCATCAGAACCTAACTAATGAGAAGTATGCTTCTATTTTGTTTATGCTTTTGATGTGAGATAATACTATAAAATGTCAGTAATACATGCCTTAGTGCTAAAATTGAACTGGTGATAAAATTATCTTAGTAACAGAAACTTGGCAAACTTGCTAGTAGCAGTATTAGTATCGGTTAGAATAATAAACTAAAGTACCCGGTGCTAGAAAGCTCCTTGCTATGCGAAGGTATGAGGTAGGGTGATTGTATGCAGTCTCATACTTGCATATGACTGTTGTGTCAGGGCTTGCCCTCTAGTATCAATTAGAGTAATAATTTTAAAAAAATCATGATTTCATGACAAGCCTCTAATATTGTGATAACTATTATATTTGTTTTCTTTAACTTTTTTTCTTTTTCTTAGAGATTGATAGAGTAGGGATAGACATTAATACACAACCGAAGTGGGACAATCATTCTGGTCTGTAAGTCCATGGAGAAAAGGATAAATAGTAATCTCTTTTGTGAATTAGCAGCAAACTGATAGACTAATTTAATAATTGCTCATTGAAAGACACTAAAACTAGTACATGGGTTATTTTTATGCTTTGGTTTGGAATTCGTTTAAGAAGGCACTTGCCCTAGTTCCTTGGTTGGTCAGTATCAATATGAATTTTTCTGATTTAGCTGAATGGTGATAAACTTAACTTTTTATGCCATTTTCACTATTTAAGTTGTCTAAACAGCTCTTTTTTATATATTGTTTACTTATAGTTTGAGACATGTTATAAACCTATTTTGTGCTAGCATCTTACATTCTTAGTTAATTTTTCCGGTGCAGGAGTGTGGACAATGGTGCTCATGAGTTTCCTGCTGGAAATCAATCTGATGATAGAAAAGTTAAGAAAAGGAAGAAAATGAGTAAGAGTCAGGGCAATGGGGAAGTTGTAAATTCTGATATGCCTGTATCTGTTGAGCAAAGTGGTGAGACTGAGATGATTGAGGAAGACAGAAATAAGAGGGAAGATGCAAAGCCTTCCCAAGTTAGAACATTGGCAAATGGACTAGTTATTCAAGAAATAGAAAAGGGGAGGCAAGATGGAAAAATCGCTGCTTTGGGGAAAAAGGTAGTTCATTTAATTGATTTAAAATAGCCTAGCAACTAGTTCCATAAAATCAAACCAAAAGACATTTGCAAAGCAAGGATTAGGCTAGTGGTGAGGGGGATGAGCAGTTTAGGCGAGGTCATACCATCACAGACTAGGAAGCATTAACACCTCTGTAGAATGTGTTGATGTATCAAACACTTCTCAGACAAATATTATTTTTTGGCTTAGACACCTCTTCAACACAATTTGTACACAGCTTGAGCATGAGTCAAGAGAATGAGCCAACACCTGTTCTTGGCTATACACTTCCCAGATACTACTATCATAAAAAAAATTTAAAAACCAACAATAGTTAATTCAAGTGGCTGGGGCTTGGACTCCTTAAGCATGTGGTCAAGGGTTCGAATCCTGACCGGGGTGTATAGAGAAATCATTGTTGGGAGGGGGACATCCCACCTATGAGTGCCAGCGGATTCCTCGAAGGCGTTTTAAAATCTTGGTGACCGACCTGCATACTCCTTTGCAATCATATGTGCAGCAAAAAAAAAATAAAATTAAATAAATAAAAATAGTCTAATTTTATTGTAAATATTGCAAGGCTCATAGCATTTTTCTGTGAGGCTCATTTCCAAGGAGTTAACTAGTTGTTTTAATTAAGAGATATATTTCTTAGTATTCTATCTGTTAGGTTCATTATCATATGAAAATTGTAATGCTTAACAACTTTGTTTTTAGAATGTGAATCATATAAATCTTAATTCTCAATATATATAAGTGGTGTTCCTGTGTCCTATATTTGGGACATTAGTGATGTCTCAGTGTCCATGTCATGTCTGGTGCCCATGATGGAGTCAGTGCTTCATATTCACAGATTCAAATCTCATTGGCACCATTGTATCAGTAATAAATAATGATTTGAAGATTTGATTTGTTTTAATTTAAATAAGTAGTCTTTGGTTACAGATCAGCATCTATTACACTGGCAAGATGAAGGAAGATGGAGTAGTATTTGCATCAAATGCTGGCCAAGCTCCTTTCAAATTTCGCCTTGGTAAACCCCATTTACCTGAACCTTCTGTTACCTGGATGACTCTTTGTGCTTACTGGTATTAACTTTTTTGCAGGTAAAGGAAAAGTTATTGAGGGTTGGGATGTTGGCCTTGAAGGTAGTCATTTAGACATTTTATCCTTGCTCTTTTTCCATCATCCTGCTTTTAGTTTTATTGAATTAGGGCAATGCCTGTAATATCTTTTTCACATGTACCTTTCAATAAATTCTCTTATCATTGGTTGAAAAAAGGTGAGTGGGTCAACCTGTCATGGGATCCATATAAAATTCACCTAATAACAGTAGCTAGTGTGTTGGAAAGCGTGTTGTTAACGATTTTCATTGAATATATTCTTTTTCTAAGTACTATTGTGATGTATATACATGGTCGTCAGGCATGCAAGTTGGAGAGAAGAGAAGAGTTGTAATTCCACCATCATTGACGTACGTGAGGAAATTCTTATGTCTTTTAAACACCAGTTTCTCTTCTCTAATTTCTTATTTGGGATTCCTATAACCTCTACTACGTGCATGTACAGGTCTGAGAGTGATGAACATTGTGCCAAAATACCACCAAATTCATGGTTGGTTTATGACTTTGAACTGGTTAAAGTTCATTGAATATTTCATCCAAGTGATTGTTGCTAGTTAAGATTTTGGTTGGAAAAAAAAAATTCATGGAGTCTGGAGGCAATACAGTGGACAGCCAAAAGCCAACTGTCAAATCAACAGTACACAGTTTTCTTTTTGGGATTGGTTGAACTTGGATTTCTGGTAGCCGTTGAATAGTTTTTGGTCTAGAAGATAGTGGGTTTTGGTATACCGTGTTAAAAATATAAGATGTTGAGGGTGAAGATAGTGAAAATGTTCACATAAATAGAACGCTGAACTAAGTAACATTGTATACATTTTGATTACGAAATGTTCCAGGGCTTATAGCCAACTATTTTCATTGAAGTTCCCTCATACTTCTCCGTTTGATGTTATTGGAATTCGAGCTGCCATCAAACCCCACTCTTTGTTTTAGATTTAGGCCTTGTTCGAATTTGTTTATGTTTGGCTCTCTGTTCCCTGCACCTTGAACGGACGTTTTAAGAAAAAAACCTTTGGTATCTTTTGGATCGTTGAGAGACTTGCCTACGGTTTTCCAAATATAGGTTAAAGCTTTTCTATAAAAAGTATTTAGAGGAGAAACAAGAAGAAAAATTTAAACAAGCTTTGAAACACTTCAGTAACCTCATAACACGATTAATCACATGTAGATAATTGTATACAATCATGTTTATTTACTATAACATCTGTGAAGTAAAATTAACTGTTTACACATATAGTTAACGGTGTGTGATGATAAAAAATCTCATGATGACCACTAATAATCATTTGAGGCAAAGTAATTAATTATCAATAGAGGTTTTAGTAACCTCAGGACACTATTAACTGCAAATGGATGGTTGCCTGTAATTGCATTCATCTACTTTTGTCCACTTATGAAATGGTTTATCATACTTATATATGTAATTAATCATGTGTGTTGAGTAAATCATGTGTTACACTCTTCCCTTGCTGCTTGTTTTGTCAAATTTGGCTTCTGCTGATCTATGCATTCCCATATGTCTTCGTCGAAAGCAAAGGGATGCATGTTGATAGTAATCTATATCTATATAACTTCTGTCCAGCCATCGCCATCTGTCAACAATTGAACAATTTTGTATTTTGTATTTTATTTAACAATTTATTTTCTCTTTTATTGTCTCTCTTTCTCTCCTTTTTTTAATTCTTTTTCTCTTTTGTTACTTAAAAATCTGTGCATTGCACGGAATCTGCTCCTAGTATTACTCTAAAGATGGTACTGGTCAATCACACTTGATATATGTACTTTATTTCAACCACACATTTTAGGCTCACTTTAAAACTAGAGCTTACATTTATAACATAAATCTTGACTGAAATACTAAGTAACTTCAAATTAAGTTAAAAAAATCAAATAAAGTCTATTTTTGGTAAAGTATTTGATACTAACATATTACATTTTATTAGATGGAGTGACAAATGATTACAATTTTCTGAGATTCCACGTGATGATGTTATAGACTACATGTCAAGATTTGACAACATGCGTAACGAAGAGGTTAAACCATTTGATTTTTTTTTATTAATTCAAACGTCAATTACATTATTTTTAGAATTATTAACGCAAGTTATTTTTTCAATTCCATTGAATGTCTTATAGAGTGTTTAAGTCATTTCTGCCAAAACATGCATACAAGGATTCCAAATATATGGAATGCTTGTGTCGCTTTAATTTGTTTAACTGACAGGGTCATACTCTAATTTGGACTTTGTCAAGACAGATCAAATCCACCGCATAATCTTGACAAAATCCATCATATTGACATGAGAGGACATAGTGACACAAATTGGGCAGATGATCATCAACAATGGATTGCAATTTGAAATGAAAGACGTAAATATGTGTTAATCGACCAACCTATTCAAGGACATCTTGAACATGAGTCATTACATGAATTGGTACCGAGCAAATTCAAAATTTTTCCTAACATGATTTGCAACGCATCCAAATGTTGCCGTTGTAACATCCTCAAAATAATATCTTGAGTTTATATTTGAATTATGGAAGTGTGGTACAAAAAGAATAGTATAGAATTTATTTGAACATAAATATTCTAAAAGAATTCACGTGAAATAGCCATAGAATAAGCATATCTAAGTAAATTAATAGAAAGAAAATTCGGTAAACCAAAGTCAAAGCACAGTCAATGTGAAGTCAATAAAGTGATTGAGACAATGAAAACAAAATTCTTGAACAATCTTGAATGATCATCAACGTGGAAGCCTAGGGACTTAAGAGTGAAGAAAGATCTTCAGCCAAACTCTACGTACCCTTAAGCCATAAATGAAGGAATAATTGTCATGATTAGATTAGGATAAATATCTTCAAGGATAGTTACCTTGTAACTAAACTAAATCTAACTGAGTTGAAATCTAATTAATTCACTTACTATCTAACTAAATAAACTAATATAAATAACTTTTGAACTTCCAAAATTTCTACACAAATAAACTCTAACTCCGAAACACTCTCTCACAGCCTATAAACTTTTCACTTGGTACTTTGCTTTCAATTCTCATTTCCTTAATTGCTTAGACTATAGTCTCACTTCTATCGTCTTATATACTTCCATTTCTTCTTTCTTCCACATAAAGACTTTCTTCCTTGAAGTTATTCAAGAAGGACAACCATATACTCAGTTCATTTCAAAAATCAGACTTACTTGAGGTAGGCTAGGCTTCAATCTCTAATTAAGTTTTTGTTTAGATTAAGTTGTATGATTAATCGGGCAGATTTGTAATTATTATTTAGGCTGGAAAGTTATGTTATTTGAAGGATATTTTATAAGGGAAAATGTTGATTTTAACCATAGGATAGGTGATGATTTATAAGTTAAAATTATTAGTGATATTGGAAGTCACACTGGATGATTTTTAGAAGTGATTTGATGATCTATAGGAATGAGTAATATTAATTTTGGAAGTAGAGGTTGAATGGTATGGAGTCAAATGGTTCAAATGCTTGAATATTAAATTTGAGGATGAAGTAGTAAGGTGGTAAGTGATGATTTCCTTATTTACGAATATATCGAAACCCAGGCAACCTGGCTTACTTATAATACACTGATAAGTGCCCTATTTAGAACAATTCAAACTTACAAAACGACACTTATCTTTTGATCTTAGTAAATTTGCTTATAAGCTTACCCTAAACCTAGTCAATTTGAATGTAGTACTTCTGTAAATATTGTTTTTCATATTTTGAAGAGATTAGTCCAATCACGTGTTGTATTTTGATAGATTCCGATGACATCTGAAGCTTCCGAAGCATCAAAGCAAGCAAAAAGGGCATATGGATCAAAACTGGGGGTGTCAGAAGCAACAAGGCCCAGGCCCAAAACCTTTCTTCATCACTAAGCATTTAACTCGCCCAGGCGAGCCTACACAGGCCAAAATGCTCGCCCAGGCGAGCTGCAAGTTCCAAGGAGATAAACATTAGCTCGCCCAGGCGAGTAAACACAGGCAAAATCGCTCGCCTGGGCGAGTGGAAGCAGGCAGGAGGAAAAACCTATAAATAGCCATGCATTTGTGAAGAAGTATCCCATTTTCGAAATTCTCAGCCTTTGTACGTAAATTTATCTTAGGATAGTGATTAGGGAAAGTGAGAGAAGTGAGATTTAATGTGGAGACTCTGTCCGAAAGAAGCGTTGATGGGACCCTTCATCAATTCTTCCCTTGAGGATGTTCTCTCCACAATGAGTAACTAGCTTCTCTGAGGATTGGATGTAATCTTCTTATCCGTATGTATCTCTTTTAATATTTATTTATCCATTAATCTTTTATATTCCTTGTTGGTAATTTCATTATGTGCTTAATGCTTGATTCTATTTGATCACTTGTTCATGAATTAAAATCCTAAGTGAGACTGGAAAGTAATCTTAGGATTTGAACTGAATGATTTTACTCATTCCATTATGTTGCTAGGAATATGGCATACCATTTTGATTGGATAAAGCACTCAATTATTATTCTTAATGCTGGGGTATTTACTTCATATGCGAGGGATCAATATTCGGTAGATATTCTTAGAACTCGAATGCGAGGGATCGATTCGGGGTAAAATAGTGTGCATCAATAAAGATAGAAATTGATTTATGCATGGTAAAAGTTAAATTGAATACTAAGGGTAAGAATGATGAAACCCAATCCCACTTTCTCATAAACATATTTCATTTTACTAAGTTCCATAATTTTCCGTACTTTCTTAATAAAATTCTGCTTATCCTTCCTGTACATAACTATTGAACTGTTAAATTCTATTTGGATTAACTGGGAAGCTTAAGTCCCTATGGAGACGATCTTATAAATTTTGTAACTTACAACGACAAATCGGTGCACTTGCCGAGAATCATTACCAAGTTTCTGGCGCCGTTGCCGGGGACTTGAGTTGCTCGCTCAGTTCTTTTTTCAAATTTAAATTTTTCAGTTGAATAGGACTTTTTCTTTACTTTCGTTATTTTGATTTTGTATAAATTCTCATGTTTTATTTTGTTTTATTTTCCCTAACCTTGGTACTTATGAGTTATTGCAAGTTTGTTCTTTTTCCTTTTTGAGGTAAATTTCTTACAGCTACATCGTTATTTAATTCAGAAATGACCAAAAATAAGGAAAAGTACTAAACAACCAAAGAGATACCGAGTGAATCTTCTTCTTCTATTTTGATTCTCCTTCACCAGTAAAGCCACTTGTAATTTATATTATGACTGATAAAGGAGGGGGAGAAGAAAATAGACCACCGAGGAGGACTCTTGGTGACTATGCATATCAATAAGGACCAAAGCATTACAACAACATAATCATTCCTCCTTTTGAGTAAGAAGGTTGTGGAATTGAAGCTCTCATTGCTCAGTCTTATTGGATCACATCCATTCGCTGGACTAGATCATGAAGATCCATACACGCATTTGTCTACCTTCATGGAGCTATACAGTACCATGGGA
This sequence comes from Glycine latifolia, assembly GCA_013407115.1. NCBI lineage: Eukaryota > Viridiplantae > Streptophyta > Magnoliopsida > Fabales > Fabaceae > Glycine > Glycine latifolia. The sequence goes on from QARZ01041105.1 coordinate 166,753, forward strand.
GCCTCTGATGCAGATGCTGAAGTTGTTTATCTCAGAGCTTTTCCGTTCTCCTTGACAGGTAAGGCAAAGACTTGGCTTCAATCCCAAACAAACAAAAGTCTTAGCACTTGGGAAGAAGTGGAGAAATTCATTGCCAGATTCTTTCCTCCATCTAGATTCATAAGCGCAAAATTAGCAATTGCTACTTTTTCCCAAGGATTTAATAAACCTCTTTGTGAGACATGGGAAATATTCAAATCTTTACTGCGGAGGTGCCCAAACCATAACTTTGATGAGATTGCACAACTACACATTTTTTATAGTGGTTTGAGACCTCAGACAAAGATGATTCTTGATGCTTGTTGCAACACGACAAGTGCACCGCTCGTTCAAGTAATAAAATGATAAGTAAGATACCGTTCCCACAAGGATTGATGAACTAAAATTAATTGTAATTTATGATCCTTAATATTGGAAAAGGAATAATAATGTTGAGAGAAGTTGATTGTGGTTGGGTTTAATTGTATTAAATAAAAGAACGCTAAAAACGATGTAAATTGAATGTTATGCAAGAATTAAGACTAATTATGGTTAAGCACAATCACCTCTGTTCCTTCTTATTTAATTGAATTGATAATTAACTTCATTTAGTAGAATTGTTCAGATAGTATGCTGTACTAATATAGTTGAACCCTGATTCCTCGGTCATTTAACCCTTCAACCTAATTTAAGAACCCCAATTCCTTAGTAGTTCCCTTTAGATTAAGCTTGAAGCTAGCATAATAATAAATCTGCAGTTCTCTATCCCTATCCCTAGGTAATATTGCAACTGTCACTCTACTGCTTTCAGAAACTAAAACCCCAATATTCCTATTGTGAATTATAGCTCTAAGTAATCTAATAGATTGATCAATTCTAAGTAGATATAATAATGGAAGAATAAAGTAGAGTAAAACACTTATAAGAAACTTTATTAAAATCAATTTAATAAACACAAAGTTCACATTGGCTTTTGGCTAAACCATAATAACAAAGGAACTAGCCAGACATCATTATGTCTGACCTAATACACTGTAAAGAAGGAAGAAGAGAAAAAAACTAAGGTATGAAGAGCCACAAACCCTTCAATCTTGCCTCCTTCTTGTTCTTCTTGCTCCTTAGCCTTGATTCTTTCCTCCTTTGCTCTTGCCTCTTTTCCTCTGTTCTAAACTGTCTATTGATGCCCTTAATGCGTCCTACTAATATTCTATTTATAATTAGGTCATAAAACCCTAAAAACCCATCACTTTTATGTTATCTTTAAGCTAATTCAGAAATCCCGTGACGTCCGCGCGACTGGCGGGAGTTCTGGCGCGACTGGCGCGAGCATCCAGTGTTGCTGGTGCGACTAGCGTGAGCTTGGCGAGGCTAGCATGAACCTCCAGTAATTCTGGCGCGATTAGCGTGGTCCTGGCGCGGTTGGCACGAGATCTCAGATTCAGTTGGCTCTTTATTTTGCTTTTTTTCTTGCTTTTCTTGATCCTAAACATCAAAATAGCATAAAATCAATGATAAACATAAAAATAATGAATTTTATACTTATTCTAGCATTTATTTAATATATTCTTCCTACTTTCCTAATAAAGTTAACCTAAAAACTATATATGCTAACAACATATCAATGCCTCAGCTAAAGGTACAATTATGTCCAAGAGCCCGGAGGAAGCAATTGTAATTATTGACTCCATAGCAGCCAGTGATTACCAGTCTCATCATGATAGATCTCCAATTCAAAGAAAATGTATAATTGAGCTGGATACTCAGAATGAAATTCTAGCTCAGAATAAGCTCGTGACTCAACAAATAGAGGCCTTGACCAAACAGATAAGCCAACTTTCTCAACAAATTAAACAAGCACCTCATGGTTGCCAACAAGAAGAGGAGGCTTATTATATGCAAAATCAGACTAGACCTCAGCAAAACGAAAATGCATATTATGGTCCCACTAACTCTTCTTTTGCAGGTCCCTCTAACAACTCTTAAGTAGGTTCTTCAAATAGGGTTCCATCACAACAACAACAAGAAGCTCAGCCTGATAGAATATCAAAACTGGAAGATACTCTAACTCAGTTTATGCAGATGTCCATCACAAATCAAAAGAACACTGAGGCTTCCATTAAAAATCTTGAAGTTCAGGTTGGTCAGCTTGCAAAGCAACCGTCTGAGCATAGAAGTGGACCTTTTTCAGCAAACACACAAGATAATCCAAAGGAACCAAGGGAGTGTTTTAGAGTGGATGTATTGAATGGAGTAATTTCTGACTCCAAGAAGTTGGTTCAAGGAAAAGATTGTTCAGAGAATATATTAGCTGAAGCATTAGAGGTGATGAGTGAATCTAAAGAAGATGATAGTTTAGATTGTCTCCAACAGCCAGATGCTTTCAAGGAAATTCCTTACCAGCTATCATTCTTTGAGGAATTGTTAGAGGAAGAAAAGAATCAAGAATCACCAATAAAGATAAACGAAGTACCTCCATATTTTAAAAATGTTTTTCTTGCAGGGAATTCACAGAAACCAGTCATAAGCCATTCAAGTCTCTCTGAAAAAGAAAAGAAACTGGTGAAAATGTTGGAGGAAAATGCAATAGCCATTGGCTCATCCCTATTGTCCAATTGCTGGGAGCCAAAGCCATAACAAAGGCGTCCAGCTAATACGACGTTAAAGAAGCGCTCCTGGGAGGTAACCCAGTGTTTTTAATTTTTTGTCTTTATTTTTGTTGTTTTAATGTTATATGTCTTTTTAAAATTTTATATCTTATCTCATCTGTTTTGTTAGAACTTGGATACAGGTCCATTTTGTTAGGAAAAGGCAAAGCAGGTGAGGATGAAGAACGTGGCAGATCCTGTTGATTATCTGAATGGAGGACATTGAGCTCCTCAGCCATAATTGTTTTTAAATTTCTTTACTGCTTTGTAGTTTAAATTCAGAACTTTGTTTATTTAGTTACTATGTTTGCTTGAATAGTTGTGTGCATTTATAATTCTTTTTGGTATTGCACACAGAGGTTTCTATCTTTTTGAAAATACACATTTTGATTACTTTTTGTTTTGTTAACATAGTTGTATAAATCTTTTTGGGGCTTAACTGATATAACATGTTTTGAAAAGAATCAACAGATATAAATGTTTTGAACTTGTTTTTTGGATCAGACACCACAAAATGATTTTTTGGAAACTTTGAGAATGAAAAAAATAAATGAATGGCTTTTCAAATACCAAATGAATGCAAGATATTTTTACATGGAATTGATAAAGAACATATTTCGAAACATTGATTTGATTTGAACATGAAAACAGACCTTAAGCCTTAGTGAGTGTGTGCAACCACATAAATTACATTAAGTGTCTGCACTGATATGATTTATAATTGATTTTGCATGAATTTCTAATTGTCATAACATATGATGCATGGCTATGATTTAGGCCTTCTTTCTTTTTGAACATCCTTTTAAGCCACTGGCCAAAAAGTTATCCCAACATAAATATAATGATTTACCATTTGCAAACCCTTTTGAGCCAAACACTTGATATTTTGTTGGAACCCTAACCTAGGATAAGAGTTCCTTACCTTACCTTAGGTTAGGAGAGCAAAAAGGGAAATATTTTGTTGATGGAAACTTTTTGGGTAGCTCATGTGATGAAAAAGACTTTTAAATGTGGTATATGCTATTCATGTGATAAGTAAAAGAAAAGAAAGAAAGAAAGAAAGAAAAAGAAAAGAAAAAGAAAAAGGAAACAAATTCCTTGTGTTTTAAAGTATTGTACAAAGTATTTGGGTGAAATGGAAAAATTGATAAACATGGATATCTTGGAAGAAAAACGAAGAAATAAGAAGTGATAATCTAATTGTTTTATCTTTACTTGCTCTCCTATTCTCGAGGCCTTTTTGAATATCCAGAAAAACCAAGATTCCTTTCTAAGCCAGGCCCAACCACAAAAGCCCTAATGATCCATGATAAGTATGTACTTTGATTTGATGGGAAATTGCAAAATTAATCTATAAGGTATCAGTGTTGGAATTGAGAATAAACACTCACCTGTGAGAATTAAACACCTTCGAAAGGTTTTCCTCTGTTTGAATCAAGCACATGTTTCCTCTGATGTTCTTTAGAAATGAAATGTGAATTGATCTTAATCTCAATTTGGTTTTGTGAATTCCATCTTTTGCTTCAATTCTTGAGATTGACTATTTGAAAAAGCATTCTGATCACTCTGAAAAGTTGATTCTTTACAAAACATGTTCATATTAAAAGTATCTTTTTTTTATGTTAATTTGCTTGAGGACAAACAAGATTCTAGGTTAGGGGGTGTGATAAGTGCCCTATTTTAGAACAATTCAAACTTACAAAACAACACTTATCTTTTGATCTTAGTAAATTTGCTTATAAATTTACCCTAAACCTAGTCAATTTGAATGTAGTACTTTTGTAAATATTGTTTTTCATATTTTGAAGAGATTAGTCCAATCACGTGTTGTATTTTGATAGATTTCGATGACATCCGAAGCTTCTGAAGCATCAAAGCAAGCAAAAAGGGCATATGGATCAAAACTGGGGGTGTCAGAAGCAACAAGGTCCAGGCCCAAAACCTTTTTTCATCACTAAGCATTTAACTCGCCCAGGCGAGCCTCCACAGGCCAAAATGCTCGCCCAGGCGAGCTGCAAGTTCCAAGGAGAT
>QARZ01041105.1:193089-265361 GCA_013407115.1 Glycine latifolia
ATCACCGGTCACCATTGAACTTGAAACAAATTAGTACTGTAAGCTAATTTGGTGTTTTTTTTTGCATGTTTTTTCATGAAGTTTTGTAATAAATGACTAGGCATTAATTTTTTATTGCATTCACCCACACTGGTCACCACTGAACTTGAAACAAATTAGTTTCATTTTCTTGACATTACTTTGACGTTTACAAGTCTTCACAAAAAAAATTGAAGTTTACAAGGGATTGATCACTTCAAGTATATATAGTGTGATTTAGTAAATTATTTATAATTTCTCTCCCTTCCCTATTTATAATTTTGTGGAACACCAAGACCAGGCTGAATATAAGTTTAGCAATGCTTCAATTGTTGTCATATTTTGGTGTTTATACGATTTAATATATGTTTGAAAAAAGTTAATGAGCTAATTATAGTTGAAAAACCTAATAAGCTAACTTATTTAATAGAAGTATTTAGTGAAGATAACCAATAAACAATTGAGAATTATAAAATGACATAAAAATCTATTTATATCTTTTTTTATTTATTTACATTCTATTCTTTCAGAAAAATATCATTATAATTTAGATTTTTAAAAAATTTGAATTCTTATTAATTGTTCTGAAGAAAAATAATTAATTTAAAATTGAAATAATAATTAAAATAATGTATAATATGAAAAGTATGCTAAATTTTTTTAAAAATTCTATAATAAATGAAAAAATCATATTTGTATCCCTTAACTTGTTATATTTTTGAATTGTAACAATCAATATTTTGACATTGCATTTTTTTATTTTCTTTAATAAGTTACACATTGTTTACACTTTTAGGTAAAAACTTGTGCTCTAAAAATTGCACTTTACAATAAAAAAAACCTACTTATGGAAAATTTCATACTTTTCAAAGAGAACCACCAAGCAAGGTTATCTTTATTTTAGGCCTAATTATACTTTTTACTTTCAATTTTTATTTTTTAGCAAAATTTTTCTTAATAATTTGATACATTTTCCTCCTGATTTTTTTTTTAAAAAAAAAGCAAATTTACACTTTTTATCTAAATAATTATATTTTTTACCTCTGGGTTTCTTATTTTTTTGGTGAATTGAACTAACTTTTTTTTGGTGAATTTTATCTCAATTTTTACGCTTATGTATACATATCAAGTTAGTTCAATGGTTAAAGATAAAATTTATAAGTTTTTTTAAAAGTTAAAAGTATAGTAAGTTATATTAATTTATTAGAAAACAAAATTCCAAAAATAAGAATAAAATGTGCAATTAAACCTTAATTTTATCAAAACGGATGTGTTGAAACAAATTTTGAATTGGTAGTCTTGGTTCTTACTACCCTAAGGACAATTCCACAAATACCCATTCGAATCTGATAAAAAAGCATAAAACAAATTTTGATGTTATTATATATAGTATGCTATCCTAAAGTTCAGGACGAGTTTTTCTTTTTAAGTTGGGTCTCGGTTGGGTGATGAATCCAATAGGGTGCAAAATGAGGTTCCAATGTTGTTTACCCTTTTGCACTCTGGCTTGTATTTTAAAGCTTAGGTTCTTGGTGGTTCTTTTGTTTTGGGCCAAAATAGGAAGCCTTATTCTCTTTTTTGGGTCCCTCAAAAGCCATATCTATCTGAGTTAAAATGAAGGAAACTAATATTGACTCCTCATCAATTGTTATTTGTCACTACCATATCAGCAAAAGACCAAATATACTTTCCTCTCTTCATCCAATTATTGGCATCCACCCTTCTCCACCACCCTTCCTTTATTTCTTTTTTCATTTCCTCTCTCTCTTTCTTTCCTCACAAATCTCTCCCCTGTGTAGAATTTTTTCCTGTGTTTGTCAAGACAATGAATCATGATTCCTATTTTTCTTCTTCTGGTTTTCTAGCAACCCAATAGAATCATGATTATGTTGTATTTTAAAAATCATCTCACAACAAAATTGTGATTTAGTTGTATTGTAAATTCGTCCCTATTTCTATTATGTTGCAATTTGTGTAACACAACTGAATTGTGATTCCGTTGTGGGGTGAATTTGTAACACAACAAAATACTGATTTCGTTGTGCAATATTTTCACAACCAATTTGTATAGCGGAAACATACTTCCACTACACTAGTGGGGGTGCGGAAAAAATGTGCAACAAAAGTGTGATTTCGTTGTGCATTGTACAACAGAGTCACACTTCCATTGCACAATGTTTTTCGCACCCCACTAGTGCAGCGAAAGTGTGTTTCCGCTATACAAAGTGGAGAAAAATATCTTTGGAATTTTCAAATGTTGGAAGAACCTAATAGCAATGTTGTTGGAGTCAATACAACACCCTAAAATGAATTCTGAATTCTTCGAAGTGTGGGTTGTGATTCTTTCAAAATCATCTAACTCATTTTCATTGATTTTGGAGGAATCATTTTGATCAAATGAATATTGACAAAAAATAAATAAACAATTGGATATGAACAATCTAACTTTTGGTCATTATATACGGTCATCCGTTATACACCAATGTTTTCCCCCATTATTTGATATTCTTTCTTATAAAGATAGTTTATATCAAGGTTTAGGATTGAATTCTTTTACTTGTATAGTTGTTAACCATGAAATTTATAAATAGTTATTACAATGATAGTTTTTATTTCTATCAAGTAATAATTTTTACTAGTGATTTTATTAACAAATAAATATTTAAATATGAGACATAAAATCTATTTTTGATTATAAGTTCTTTTTCGACAAACATGCAGATATAATTTTTAACTTAAGGGAATTGTTTAAGTATTGACAGAAATAGTGATGATAATTTCTATAGTAATACCCATTGTAATAATTTTTATAGAAGTGATTTCAATAGTGGTTTAGATTATAATAGTTTCAATAGAAAAGCCTTTTCAATAATAATAATGTTAATAATAAATTTGGTCATACATGTTATAACAATTCTAATAATAATTTCGATAATGATAAGCAATGGTGATCGGATAAAAGCACAACTTAGAAAAGAAATGAGGATTGGAAAGAGATAAGGCTTCAGAGAAATGCATCAAAGTAAACGAAAACAAATTTTATTAAAAATGGGATGAATACACACATTACAACCTATGAACCGAGAGCCATTTTCGAGTGAGCGACGTAGTTTGTGTTTGAGGATTTGAGTGGTAGTAATTCATTCTAATGAAAATGGCTGACACAGGTCTTTATTTATAGACCACTACTATTGACAGTCGAATATAGATCTTTGACACGTGTACAACAAGTTCCTAATTACTTAGATCTAACGTCATCTAACATCTTCACGTAACCATTTTTTGTTAACCGTTGTAACTTCTCTTTTAAATACGAATTCAAACTTTTTGTCGAAGCGTTTCATTCTTTCACGTGCATAATTGTGTTATTGAAACCTTCATCAAAATAACACCTTTCAAGTGTGCAAAATCATTTCGAAGCTAGTTTATCGAAATGACTTTCTTCAAATGTATACTTAACCCTTATGCTTCTTTTACCTTTGTCAATAATATTTCTCCATTGAAAATTCAACCATCGAAACTAGACTAGGTTTCCGAAACTTAGTTGCTCGAGAAAATACCTAAAAAAATATCTCTTGATACATTTATATTTTTGATTTAATTGATTAATCACTATTTTTGAATCTTTTCTTATCAAAACAATTTTTGCACCTAAGTCTATTAGAGTTTCTAAACCGACTATCAATGCTTCATACTTTGTTTCATTATTTGAACATCCAGATCTAATTTCAAATAAAATTCTCAAAGGTATATTATTCGGATATATTATAACAATACCTATTCCAGAATCATCTACAAGTTTAGAACCATCAAAATATAACACACAAGGTCTTATTCCTACAAAGCATTCTAAAATTTCTACATGAGTATGATCAGCCAATAAATATGCTACAATTTGTCCTATTTTAATTTTGACCACTTATATTTTCTATTCGATACCACTTTGATTAGGATTTTGGTCCTATGTACTGACCATGAGATTAATCATTGGTTCTGGGTTAATCACACTTAAAGTTCCTCGCCCCTCCCCAAGGGTGTATTATGTAGGGATTGAACTCAGGTTTTCCTCCACAAACTCAGTATGTGTTGTCAACTGAGTTACATCCATTGGATAATTTTGACCACCTATGATTAAATGAAATTGTCAATATTTATTTGTAATTTTCTTTTCAATAATATATTATAGACTTAATTACATTTTTAATCCCTAGGAATCTTACAACGTGACATTAACATATATGTTAAGAGGTGATGAAGTAATAAATGACATGCTAGTCCAATTTTCATATGCCACACCATCTACCACAGTGCCATGTTAGCAATGAGGGATCCATTTTAGGATGGGGTAGCTTCCCCACTAAAAATTTAACATTTGTAAAAATAATAACATGTATGTATAAGTATAAATAATTTGTAATATGAATATTGACCCTACAAATTTATTTATAATTTTATTATTTTGACTATTTAATTGAATATTTTTTAATATTTTTTTCTTTTATTAACATACATTTTACACACTATCCTACAATTATAAAAAAAATTATTTCTTAATCATTTTAATCTATATTTATTTTTGTCTTTATCAGTATACTTGAATTTTTCAACCGTCTAAACCTTTCACTCTATTATCTTTTATCTCTTTTTAAAATTTAAAATTTAATAATTTATTTTTTAAAATTATCAATAATCAATAATTAAAAATAATCTTTATCAAAGTTTAAATTGTTCATTATAAATCTAATAAAAATATAGTTTATATATTTAAATATATTTATTTATTATAATCTTTAATTATAATGTATTTAAATTATTTATTTATTATATAAATTTTAATTATATAAAAATTATCATGTATAATATATAACAATTTAAATATATAAATACTACCCCCATAGCTTAATTTTTTAGATCCATCACTACATTTTAGCATGTAAGCGACAAACCATTGATCATGTGATTTGTTCCCAACACCACCATCCAATCTTCACACCTCTCACCATAATGCCACCATCTCCAAATCAAGAGCTACATCGAAACTGCTGTATCAATCACCACCAACTCTTACTAATCCTTCTTTTGCATCTGATTGACGGTGATCTTGTTGAGGAGGTGGGACAACAACGAATGGCAGTATTATAGTTAGTGGAGGAGGCAACGAAGTGCGCAAGGTGGCCGCAGAGGACATCAATGATGGTGTTGGTAGTGGCGAACTGGCCATGAAACCAATTGAGAATTGTGTATTTTAGTAGGCCTAGGACATTGCCTAACTCGCTTAGCTGTGTATGTAACGCCTCTCGTGACTCTCTCGTGCTTGATTGATTTTAATTAAAACTTGTGTCCTTTTTGTATTAAAATAATCTTAGTTGTAAATTTTTCGCGAAAATTCTTTTTGCCTTGCTTGCTAATGATTTGTTTGTAGTTTAAACGATTTTCCTCACCACGATTCATATAATAAGAATACAGTCCACGATACATTCCAAATATAGTATCCAAAATAATGTACAGACAACTTATCACAAATTACGTGCCACAGAAAATTACACATCACCACATACAGTTTCACATCAAATTTCTTCAACAATCTTCATCTACATCTCATACTTTCCTGTTCCACTGCTCGCCCAAATGAATTGGGGTCATCACAGGTGTCAACCACAGACACAAATATAGGGTAAGTATTTTAGACAACATCTAAACAAGTTCAAGCTAATTCTTTATATTCTAGTTCATTGAGGATTTTAATCAAACACTTGGTAGGCTAGCTTTAGGTATTTTAAACAAGAAATAATCATAGCTTTAAGTCTCAATAAATAGGTGCTAAATCTATCCATCAAGTATCTAATTCATGCTTATTAAGATACTTCCCATACCTTAGCTTTCTTGATTGAAATTTCAGCAACTTAATCTTCAACCTCTAGCCTTCTTCACGTAGTCTTGCCTAAGTGTGTTAATCTTTATTTTGGCTTTATTTTGAGGGAAAGAATGGCTGAAATGGAGGTGCTGGTCGTGTAACTCAGCAGCCCCCCCCTTGGTCCCCATTAATTCCTTTTATATGCTTAAGTACTTGGCCTTTAAGTGAAAAAATCTTAAGCTTCATGATTACCTACTTTTTTGTTGCTTCCATTTTATTGGTTATTGGATTATAACCCTACATGTGGCTGGACATGTGGCTGATTTCATGAAATTTCCACACTCTTCTTAGCCTTGTCCGTGTGATAGCTTGCTTAGGTGTATTCTTTTTTTTCTTAAATTCGTAGGGTAGCTTTTGCCTTAAAAATCTGTTTCTATAAAATATTTATTCTGGGCTCGTTAACCGTTGGATCTTCTTGAGATTTTAAAGGCATACTCCTATCTCATATATCTAATTTTTTGACCGTTGGATCTTTGATATAATGCTTCTAACTTCCAACGTGTTCTTCTTAAGGAAACGAGATAAAAATCTACTTAAATTAATTTTACACCATACAAGTGGACCAATGGCAAGTTTTCCAAGCCTCTTAAATATCCATGTGTTCATTCTTGAAGTTTCTTAAAGTTTTTCTCCATTGATCTTACATCATATGGTCAAGACTTAATCTAGAATTCCCGATTAATCCATTTTCCTTTTATTGCATATAATAGTAGGATGCTATTTTCTCATTGGTTCATATTGATTCTAATTATCAAAATTACTAAACTAACTTATTTAGTTAACCTATTCCTTTTATAATTAAGAGAAAACTTCATAGATTATGTCTATTCTCTTCTTATCATTTTCTGACACCTAAGGTAGTCTAGATTAAGTTCTTTTCAACGTATCTTTCAAAATTCCTAGAAATTACAGTTTAGGGTTTTCTGCCTTCAATCCTATTGATATCTTGGTTGTCTAAGAGTATTTTATCCCATACTCAGGTTCCTACTATTTTCTAAAGTCATCTGGTCATTCTTGACCTAAAGGGCATTTTAGTCATTTACCGCTCTTGGGACGTAATGGTAATTATCAAATTTGTTCAAGGGCATTTATGTAATTTCTTCTAGAAATATCTTACCAAAATATCTAGGATATATTGGTCATTTTCAAAAATGTCTAGGGCATAACTGTCATTTTCCATCCTAGGGACATAAACGTCATTTCTGAAATGATTCAGGGGCGTTCTTGTCATTTTGCCCTAAATTTCCTACTGCCTTTCATTAACATTTTACTCTTAGTAATTGTCTGTAATTCCCTAAATTTTGGGATGTTACAGTGTACATGGCTTTGTGAGCCTGCTAGAATATACTATAAATTTTGATACCATGTTAGATTTCATCTTAAAATCGTGTTGGTAGTGGCGAAATGGCCATGAAACCAATTGAGAATGGTGTATTTTAGTAGGCCTAGGACATTGCCTAACTTGCTTAGCTGTGTACATGGCTTTGTGAATATACTATAAATTTTGATACCATGTTAGGTTTTATCTTAAAATCAATCAACATTGAGTGAAGTTGTCCAATAGATATATAAGTTGCATCTCAAGAATTGAGACAGACGATATGGGATTTCCTATATTGTAATAAGAGGAAGGAGATACCAAAGAAATGTAAACTAGAAGTCAGAATGTGTGCATGGATATGAAATAATCAAGAAACATGTTATTGATCTAAGAGGAAATTTGGGTTTAGATTTCAAATGATTTGATTACTCATTTAATCCTATAGTTATAATTACAATTTACTATATATGGTAAGTTTGTATTGACTTTAAAAATAATTATTCTAAAGTAATTCAAACAGTGTGATTGTGATTGGATAACAATGTAAAATTGTTTTACACCATTAGAACATAGGCATTAAACTCTACTTTAAAACCTATCTTTTTATTTCCTATACTGATATAATATTATTTTAAATTTATTTTAGGGGACATTTGTTTCATGAAATCTTATAGGATTTCTAGGAATATAGAGATGAGAATATGTATTCACATATTTGTTAGGAGGTAATAAGAAAATATTATCAGACATAAATCATTCCCAGGAATTCATATTATACATGTTTCTCCATCTTCCTATTATCAGGGGAGTGGGAATCTTACATTCTCATGAGAATGTTTTACATTATTACTCACTTAATTTATTCTTATTCAACTTCATTTATTTATTTAAATAATTTTTATGTTTAAATTAAAATAAATTTTAAAAAATTCTCAAGAATTAGAAGTATGTAACTAACTTCTTTGATATATGGGAATAACATTCCTAGTAATATAACATTTCCATGAATATTATTCCCATAAATATAATCAAATCTGTGAAACAAATGTGCCCTTAGTCTCTATGATAAGGACTAAAAGGATTAAAAATGACATGTATAGGGACTAAAAGGAGATGTCCTGAAAAGTATAAATACTAAAAAAGACAAATTTTTTAAGTTATAGGAATCAAATGAGTAATTAAATCATTTTAAATTAATCTGATCTTTGTGTCCAGCATATGTTTCTTAATTTATTTTTCATCACTTCTTGTTCAAGATTGCGTTTGAAAAGGATGATATAATGATATTTACAATTTTGCAATTAGCAAACAATACAACATTTCATTTTTTTAGCCCTTTCATTGGTGTGATGAACAAATATCAAATTCATTGATTACATAAGAAAATTCTCATATTTGAGCATTGTGAATGAAAAAGTTAATAGAAAGAAGTATCCTACTAAAGGTGATAAGACATATTTTTCAATAGAAATTAATCATTTACAAAGTTGATGATACTCCACACTAATTAATGTTAAAGTGAAAACAATTAAATATATCTTAAATGTATTTAATCAATGCGATATATGTATTTAATATATGTATATATTATACATATTTAATATGCACATTTACTGTATGTATTTAATATATGTTTTAACGTATGTATATAATATTATTGATATATTTATTAAATATTATATATAATTAAATTTAATAACACTGTTAAAATATAATATTTCATTGATAATGAAAAAAAGTTAAATTCACATGATCTAAATTTTTGAAGGTACTTGATGCATAATGTGTAGAGAAGTTAAAGATATTTTAAGTGCATTACTCCCTCTTGTTTTAATTATATGTATAGAAAAACATATTCCACATTTATTAAAAAATTAGTTAATTTCATTAAATGGTGTAATTTTTAATTGAAAAAAAACATTTTTCTTAAACTATCTTTCATTGAAATATGATATCAAACATAAAACAAACTCTTTGACCTTATTAAATAAAGAGTATTTTGGAAAGAATCTCGTTAAATAAAGAATAGATAATTAAGATTTGCTTATATTTGAGAATAAAAAAATAAGAGACTTTTGCTACTTATATTTGAGACTAGAAGGTGTTGGTTTCAAAGAAGTCACTTGAAGAATGGACAAGAGATCAAGCTTGGTTTTGAACTTTCAACATGCCTTGAAGACTTGAAGATTAATTTGTGATTAATTGTAAAAGGAAGAAGCATTTCTGGTGATCCCAGTGCATTGCATTCATATCATTCATATAGATATTTAGTTAGAGTTATAGAATTCACAAGGCTTTGATAATTTGATTAAAAGTTTGATTTGAAACAAAGGTTTTTGGAAAAATACAAGTTTCTACTATTTTAATCGATTACCTAAGCATATAATCGATTACTTTGTTCATAGCTCTTTTTGGAAAACTCTTCACGAACAATGTAATCGATTACGTATCGGATTAATCAATTATTTTACCTTAATCTACATATAAACTGCCTTGATAAACATTTTAATCGATTACCAGTAGACTGTAATCGATTACAAAGGCCAAATAGAAAACCATAACTCACTGCCTTAATCGATTACCAATACTTGTAATCGATTACATTATAAACTTCTGCTTAACTATTTGTTATACATTAATCGATTACCAAAATCCGTAATCGATTACATAGCTCATTTGGCTGTTTCTAGTTTTATGAAACTGTCTGTCATAATCGATTACAAAATACGGTAATCGATTACACAGTGCATTTTAAGTTACACTCTGAACTTCAAGTTTTTCTAAAGCTCACTGTGTTAATCGATTACAAGACGGAATAATCGATTAATTGGTTCGTTGCCCATACCCAGATGTTTGTAGAACACATTAATCGATTACCTGGTTTGTTTAATCGATTACATATGATAAATAATCGATTATTGGGCGCGTTTAATCGATTACTGACAGTTGCAAATGTTTGTTATAAATAGAACCCTTGCTATGCTTGATAAGTAACTTGATAATTTCGTATTCTGAGCACACACAAAGCTTACTAAATACTTTCTTGGTGGTTTCTGGGTTCTGGGAATTCTTGCTTTCATTAAAACACCTATGGGTTATTGATTAATTCTTGAAGCAAGAAGTTTCTTTTCAAAGCTTAAGGAATGAGCTGTTCTGAGTGTTGTGTTAATCTTTAAACCTGATTCATTCATTCATATGCATCATCATTCCCTGGATCATCAGGTGATTTCTTTCCTTAGCTTTGTGTTTGTAACTCTGTTTTGATTTGTATTTGAATTTCTATTGTAATTGGGTTTCTTGCATGTAATCTAGAGATGGGGTTTCTTTAGGGGTGTGCTGAGTAGTGTTCTCAGTGGGTTGGTCTCTAAGAACCTAATAGGGTTTTAGGTTTCTGAACTTTATCTAGGGTTGATAAAGGGAGACTTTGTAATTACTTGTAAGACTGAAAATTGCAATAGTGGAACTCCATTCTAGTGTTGAGTGGAAGAAAACTGGATGTAGCTTCATAGTGTTTGAAGTAAACCAGTATAAATCTCTTGTGTCTTGTGTTTAAATTTGTGCTTGCTTATTTCCCAAATATATTGATTGTCTTGTATTGCTTATCAACTTATTCTTGAACAATTGCATACCTTGGGCTGAACATTTGATT
Source organism: Glycine latifolia (assembly GCA_013407115.1). NCBI lineage: Eukaryota > Viridiplantae > Streptophyta > Magnoliopsida > Fabales > Fabaceae > Glycine > Glycine latifolia. Next base: position 203,992 of record QARZ01041105.1, read on the forward strand.
GAATAAGTATTCTTGGTTTCAAAAGTGATAAAGATCCTAAGGGAAAACTCTGATTTTGTTAAAGGAAATTTTAATTTACCAAGCCTAACCAATTCACCCCCCTCTTGGTTAAGTGTGAAGTGTTCCTATCTTTTACAGAAGGAGTATATTGTACCTATAAAGGGATGTTTATTTATCTTGAAACCTAACAAATCTAACCTCTATACAAAATCCTGAAATAGTTTTTAAAGACTTAGAGAAGAGTAAAGGCAAAAAAAAAAAAAAGATGGAAAGTAATGGAGTTGTGATTATGATCATAGCTAAGATGGGTTTCACATAAGCGGACCATTACAATCTTCCATTTGTACAAGGCGAGTCAAACAATGATTCTAATGCTATTAGTTGTGCTCGCAAATGTGAATTAATATGTGCACATTTAATAGAAATCCTCTTGTGTATTTTGTATGTGTTGACAGTTGCAATAAAAAATGTCCTGAAATGTTGTTTGGTACGGTCAACAATTACATGATTGGTTGTGGCATAATCAAATTCATTGATGTCAACATTATATTTATAATTATTCTTTATAATTGAATTAATATCATTTTTTAGATGTTTTCTATAATTAACTTTACTTGCCCGATATTTGTGGTCTTGGGACCTATGTGGTGAATTCTTGCTTGTAAGAGTATGAGAACAAGAAATAACTCGTTACAAGAATGTTCAAGAAAAAGGTTGTTAAGTGAATATTCATGCATAATTGTAAAAATAAATCGTAATCTATAAGTAACACCTATCAACTTCGTAAATCCTTTCATACTGTCACAATCCGAGTAAAAAAAAAAACATGATGAAATTTTTTAAAAAGAATATATATAATCTCCATCAAGGTTTATTAAGGAAATCATAAATATTAGATTAAATTTTGATTAAATTAATCAAATATATAATATGATAGCATATTATTGTTAAATACAATTTTGATGTTCCTATTTTTTAAAATCCTCAATTTTGGTCTTTTATTTTAAAATAGAGACATTTAATCCTTATATTTTTTAACATTCATAATTCTAATCTCCCTATTTTAAAATATAGATATTTAGTCATTTAATTTATAAAATGTGATTTTGTTTCTAAAACATTGTCTGGTAAAACATTATCTTGATGTGAGCAAATTTTAGTGACATGATATAAGATTATTTGTTTAATCCACGTCATTGTTAACACTAATATCTTAATAATTACTAATTTTAGTTTGACATAAGAACTAAATCACAAAATTTTCAAAATTGAGAGACTATATGTCTTTATTTTTAAAATAGAGCACCAAAAATTGCATATTTTAAAAAAATATAGAAATTATATGTCTCTATTTTAAAATAAAGAGACAAAAATTATAAAATTAAAAAAACAACACGAACAAAATTACATTTAAGCCTTATTATTATATAGAGGAAAATATATAAAATAATAAAAATACTTTAGTAGATATTTTTGTATGGAGATAAAAAATATTTTTAATTCATAAGTTAAGCTTATGTTTCCTTTTTATTGATAAGTTAATCTTTTTTTTTATTTGTTTATTTTAATATATTTCCTTCAATATATGATAATTAAAATTTAATTGCTACTTTTTTTTATAGAATTTATACATTTTATGACGTAAAAGGCTTAAAAGAGAAATTTTAAAAATAACAAGTATTCTATGATATTGAAAAAAAATTATTATTTGTAATTTCGTTATACAAATCAATTATTATCATTATATTTATACGCTTTTCTCTAAAAATAAATTGTTATATATTATACCAAATACACATTTTACTAATAAGTTAAGACACATGTTAATCACTACACTAAGGACATTGGTTAAAAAATTAAAATATTTTTTTTTATTGAGATACACAAAATTGTGTTGCCCATATTTTTTTAAAATTCTCCTATGATTTTCACAATAAATACTTATTCCTTTTATTTCCTTAATCAATGTCTCTTATCCTAAGGACATTGGTTAGTAAGACCTATAAGTTAATATCATGTTACAACCCATAAATTTATTAATTGTTTTTTACTTTTTAACAAAGTTACAGAATTTTAATTGATATAAAAAATTAATTATAATAATTAAGGTAATTATAATAAATATATTTAATTAAATTAATGGTTACATTATTCTTTTACTCTTTTAGTCTCTTAATTTATTTTCCACACAAAAAAAAATCTTTTGATTTCTTCTGTAAAATCTAGTGCAATTAAGTAAAAAAATCTTTAGATGAAATAAATTATAGCCAAAACCCAAGACCAAAAGCATTTGGCTGCTAAAAATCTTTGATGCTTGAATAAAAATAGATGAAAAGTAGGGCCTTTAAGGAAAATCAACAAAGCTTGATGAGAAATTCAAGCGTATCCCCATTAAGTTACGAGAAGGAGAAGATCACTACAGAGCTTGATGAGATTTCTCATGAGATTGGGCTGCAAGTGGTTTTAGGAGGCTATCTGAAACAAGGTTTCTCATTCTATAGTCTACAAGTCAACTTTTCAATTATCTACTATAGGAGTGCACAAAACTTTGGTCACCATGAAGATCTCTCGACGGTGTGGAGCAATTTTAGGAGACAAGTTGTAATGAGAAGAGAGTAGAGCACAAAGTGCATGAAAAATCAATCTTCAAGGAACTTCCGCATAGAGAAAAGCCTTGCTTGGAGTGCTTTGTTTAGAATAGGGATGGAAATAGGGCAGGCCGCCTATCAGGGGCCTTTGCCCTGGCTTGTTTAAGGCCTGACCTAGCCTGGCTTGTTTATTATAAAGGTCAGGCTAAGACTTTTTGGAAAGCTTGTTTAAATAAAAAGGTCAGGCTCAAGCTTTAAAAAAAGCTTGTTAGACCTGTCAGGCTGGCTTATTTAATATATATATATATATATATATATTGTCAATTTGTCGTACCCTAATTCTGTCCAGATCCCAAAAAAATGGAAAACAAAAATATATTTTTTTAAAAATAATTAAAAAAACAAAAACAAAAACAAAAGAAAAAATAATTATTTAAAAAAAGAAAAGGGAAATGATGAAATGGACAGAATAAAAAAAGGGGAAGAAAAATATTAAAACAGGAAAAAAAGAAAAAAAATATGAAACAGAAGAAAGAAAGAAAAAAGGGAAAGAAAGATAATAAAAAGAAAAAAGGAAAGGAAGATAATAGAAAAAGAAAAAAAGGAAAGAAAGATGATAAAACGAAAAAAAGGAAAATAAGGGAAAGTAAGAAGGATTGAAATAAATTTGGTTTTAGATTTACAAATTTTTATATTCATATTTATGACAGGCTTTTTAATAGGCTCATAGGCCAAGTCAGACTTTTAAATAGGTCAGGCCAAGCCTAAAAATACTATAACAGGTAAATAGGATAGACCAGACTTTATGTTTTTAAATTAGGCCAAGGCCAGGCCTAACCAAGCCTGGTCTGGCCTGTTTTCACCCCTAGTTGAGAATGATAATCAAAGAAGACGATTCTACTGTACACACTTGGATTACAGATTTACATTGAAAATTTGTTATTAGTCGTTATGACAAATTTCATTTTCCCTGTAACGTAATTAGGTTGGACTATTTTATTAGGCTTTCCTATCCAGTATGCTAAAATTTTCAAGATTATGCCGTCACCATCCAAGTGTGTTAATTTTTAAAGAAATTGACTATTAGTCATACACTACACACTCGACAAATTAAGGTTTGTTGGATATATGTTGGATAATATATACATAGTATATGATTACTACATACAATAATGAAAGGAAGAATTGGGGATAAGACGTAATTAAGGAACTCAAAATTATTGGTAAAGATGTAATATCACATTATCACTTACACTACATCATGTTTCTTTGAAAAGACCTATAATAGATGAAAATAGAAAGGGAAGAGTGAAAGACATGGGATAAAAATATCTAATTTTTACCATTTGTTTAAGAAAAAAATAGGAAGAACGAAAAAATTTCCTAAGATGCAAAATGACATTAGCATATTCTTCAGTTTTATTGTAGAAAAATAGTTATTTATTTTTAAAAAAATATGAAAATAAATTGAATTAGAGTTGTATTTGGTTAAGGTTATATTTAACAAAATTAGTTGAAAGTTAAAAATTAAAAGTAATAAAACCATCTGTTAAAAAATTGAAAAATATAGAATAACATAATTAAAAAATATTTAACTAACTTATAAATTTAATCCAGCATGTACAATTGTACATAAAACATGCATAAACATTATAATATGAGTATGTTTAGATTTTTAGTAGAGTATTTTAAAAATATATTTGAAAATAAAATCATAATTATATTTAATTATCTCCAAAAGCATGTTCACAAATAAAATTTTATCTATAAACTCAATTTTATTGGAAAAAAAACTTAACATACTTTTATAAACAAAAGTTTACTTCAAATTTTAAGTTTACAAAAATGTAATTCAAACATTAGTAAATTGATGAGGTGGCGATAGAATGGCATATGGTAAGGTCACAAAAATCCATTAAAATGATGGCTTGGATGTGGTGTACAATATTTCTCACTCAATAATTAATTATTAAAAAACTAATACAACCTGTTTCCACTCACTTATTGCATCGTCACATTTCAATCCAACAAGTCCACATTCTTTTTGCATGGTACAAAAAACGTTTTGTTTGCATATAGTAGAATCTGTCATCAAAGATAGGTGAAAGTGAACCTATATATGGGGATAGGGTAATTTTGAGAAGGCTTAAATATGTTTATTCCTTCAAGATTGAGTATCTGTCTTTCTTGATCCCTCAGATTCTTAAAATGTCTTTTTAGTCCTTTAATAAAAAATTGTCATATATTATGCATCTAAACAACCCAAAATCAATCAAGAGAGTGAGATCTTTTAGAATTTGTAAAATGAACTATAGACTCTTACAAATGAATGAATATATATATATACACACTCTTGGGAATTCATGCCCAAGTTAACATATGGACTTTGCTGGCTATATGAATTATGAAAAGGGACAGGATCAATTGGTTAATAAATGTTAATGCATTTGACTTAAAACTAGGTTGGCTCGAATCATCAAAGTTCACCCACTTCTTAAAATCATTATGAAGTTTCAAAATTGAGTTGCTTGTTAATGTTAAACTAGTGCCACCTAACCAAACTCTAGAATGCTATATATACTTCCTTTCCATTGCATTTTATAGCTGCCGCATCATATACACTCTAGAAACATAACAATGCATTTGAAGGAAGGTAATAACAATAACAATGGAAGAAACAACTTTTCAGTTTTCAGATTTTACTTCCATCGTATATTTTTTCTGTCATCATCATCCAGAACTCCTCAAAGTTTATCATGCCATCATCGTTGCTGTCAATGTCACCAATCATTTTTCAGGCACTCCTCAGCAGAGCATTCATTGATTAGGCTGGCCATCACCATGCGCAAATCCTTTGAAGAAATAGTACTGTTACTGCTACTGTCGAAAATTGAACACCAAGCTTCTAAATTATTTATATTCAAAATTCAATAGAGTAGAAAAAGGCACAAATTAAGTAACTCCTACTTTAGAACCAAATAAATTACAAATTACATAAATGCACAAGCTAATTGAATGAAAAATCGAATAAAGGTGATGATAATAAATGTGTAAATAGATACTCGTGCAGATTCCTGAACTTATTCATTAGGGTTAAAGAAACGATCCTTTTCCCAGCTATCAAAACTTGATGCCATGAATGCATACGGTTCGCTTCAAATTTTGAATAATAATCACAATAATTAAAAAAATTAAGATAAAGGAACAACCTTGCTTCGAGCAGAGAGGACTGAACTGAATGCCTTTGCATTTTTCCCAACAGACTTTTCCCTTGCCTTTTATCCCTTAACAGCTTCAAGTTCATCATCATAGCTAATGACCATCGCTTCAGGTTCTTCTTTAAAATTTTGAGCTACTTCCACCTTTGTTGCAGCAACAAAATTCCCAACATTTGTACCACCACGCAGGAGCGGACCGAGGACCGATACACCGACATGGAGGAGTCTGGAGTCACCGGGGAGTGCCGGAGCGGGAATGTGCACTGTGGCCTGCGGGTGTGGCCGTGTCTCTCACTCTCTCTCTCTACGGGAGCGGGACTACGGGGGAGTCTGGAGTCACTTTTTAGACTCTGCACTTTGCCTCTCACTCACTCTCAGCCTTCATTGTTATCTTAATATTCATTTTTGCAATAAGAGAAAATGTTATGTTCTTACCAAAATCTGGAAATTCTATGTGTGGGCTAGACGTGGTATATGTGGACTCCAAATTCTGCATGTCGGACAATGAGTAGACTTTGTTTAGAGGGAAAACCTGCAAAACAAAGGAAAAACACTTCGATGATCAAGTAACTACATCAATTATAGGAGAATAACTGAGTATAAGAACTCAGTATGAGATCTATAGAATGAATAACTTGAGTAATGCATTCAAGTGTTGTGTAATCAGATGTATCCGGGGTTGTTCCGGAGTGAGTATCAAGTGAGTTAGAGAGAACCTGTAAGGTTGTATTTATAGTGTGGAGTGTGGGCCTTGGGCCTTTGTTTGTTAATAATCTGTAGATAAGATAATAACAATCAGTTATCTAATTAATATATAAGATAATGTGTACCTTATTGATATGTTGTTACTTATAGATAAGTAACAACTTGTAGATAACTTTGTTGAGATATGATATGATAAGGTGGTTGCACCTATTTGAATATCCAAGCATATTTGATATGCTGTTAATAAGAAGATAGATATTGTAGACGTCCACGCTCTTGTAACAGGGCTGACATGGAGGGCGGACACATGTGTTTGGATTGACACTTGGAGAATGAATAAGCACTATTAATGTAACAATGCTGACGTGGAGGGTATCCACATGTACAGTGACCCCACAGTGATGGCCACGTGTAATTTTACCATATTTGGATGGTACATAAGCCCCCCAGCCTCTAAGCTAATTTTATAGGCGAAAGAGGGTGAAAGAGCATCGATGCAGGATGTCCGGTATCATAGTAGTATGTTGAGTACTATCAGCTCCCGAGTATGGACAAGCGATGTCGAGGTCGATAGTTTTGCTAAGTAATATAATAAATATTGTTAGCCCCCGAGCATGGACAAGTGATGTCGTATATCGAGGTCAGTAACTTTGTCAAGTAGTATCATAGACTTGGACAAGTCTGTCCAGATTGTATGGATACTTGAACCTGGATGAGGTGGTTCGGGTTGTACATGCTGAGATGTCCAAGGTAGACTATTTTTCTTTAGTGGATAAGTCTGAACTTGGCAGGTAAGTGAGGCGTCGATGATGATGATAATTCTGATCAAAATATGACCGTTTGATGTGACTTTTGAAAACAAGCGTTATGTCCTCATTAATGCCAGCAGTCGTGTGCCGTCCACGCATCATTACCCATGCACAAGTGTCGCACCAGGAATGGCCACATTTTGGAGATCATGCGGTAGTGGGTAAATGCGGTCAATCATGATGCGGGCTTCTAGGGGACGTTTCAGAATCCTGCCAATAACCGTCGAGCCTCATTCCTCTAAGTAAATGAGATTTCTGCCATTTTCGCTACTCTTGTGTCCTTGCTTTCCTAAATCTTCTTCTTCACTCTTCCGTTTCTTCTCCTTGCTTAGAAAAATGTTTGAATCACCATTGTCCAACTCTGACCTAGGTATAGGGGGTAGTGACTCAGGAGGTTCAGTTGAACAACGTGTTATGTGCGATGTGATTTCTGTGGATGACTCTTCGGAGGAAAACTCAAACGGATCATCTTCTTCCTTTGAGGAAAGGGTAAGTTTTCGTCCTCGTCAGCAGGCAATGGTAGGGGAACCTTTGTCGCTTGTCATTATTCCAACCCCTTTTTTGGGGAAGATGAGGCCAAATAGCTATGGAGGTGTTAAAGATTCCTCCTACGTGCATCATAGTCTTGATACAGGGTTGCTGCCGACTGTTTCAACCATTCGTGATTATGAATGGGTAAGGGAAAGTGTTTTGCAAGAAATCTCCATTCCAATGAGGGAGATAAAAGTGTAGAAGCTCGTCCTCAATATCTCTATTGAAGCGGGTGGAGATCATCTCATTAGAACCTTGTGGAGATTGTCTCACCAGAGCCGTGTGGAGATCGTCTCACCAGGGCCACGTGGAGACCATCTCACTAGAGCCACCAAGGTATAGGAGTAGATTAATGATTGAGCCGTCGATGATAATTGGACACACTCAAAGTAGAGCTTTGCTGAAGGAAAGGATGATGGAACCTAAGTGTAGTCTACCATATTTTATATTTCTTGCTTTGTTTTAGCTTTTATTGGTGAAGGCATTGTAAAGCATTAACAAATTAATGAAATAAATGTTATTTTTGCTTTTACTCTTTTGTGTCTTCTTTATATGTTGTCTTCTGATTGTGACTGCTTGTGGTGGTGAATCGTAAGCCGCGTGAAAAAATTACGACCCTGTGTTTGACCATGTCCCATTTTGCTTTGCTGAGACTTGGAAACAAATAAATTACCAAGAATGTAACTTGGGTTTGTAGTGTCAAGCGTGATTCTTGAACTATTGTTGAGTTTCTATTTTCGCAAATGACTAGGTGTTTAGCCTTGCTTGTCGAAACTCCAAATGAACATGTGTACTAAGATCTCATCTTGTGTTTGAGTTTGCAGAGAATGGTCCTTAGACAAGTGTATTGAATTCGCAACTCGCTAAGCTTTTAATTTTGCCTGTCAAGGTTCCCATTGCTAATGTGTGCTAAGAGTACATCTTAGGCTTAGAAAAATGTTGAGGGTTGACTACGGACTTTTGCGTTGAATTCTTGCTTCTGCATTTGGCTAAGTTTTTTAGCCTAGCTTGTCAAGGTTCTGCATGAGTTAAAAATACCAAGATTGCTTCTTGGGTTCAGGATGTCAAGGGCGGACCTTAGACAATTATTCCTGCAAAATAAAATAATCCTTTGGTCCACCATGTCGGGATTCCATAGGAGTTAGAATACCAAGAATGTTTCTTGGGTTTATCATTCCAAGAGGACCTCAGACTTTATTATACCAAATATTGTTTTCTTGGGTTTTTAGGTAGCTCATATTCTGGCATGAATAGAATTTGTGAGCATTGAAATCATCAAAGTAAAGCTTTGAATACCTCATGTTTCCATAATGGATAAGTGGTGAATGCGAGGTTGACCACAGATGGTCTTTAAGCTTTATAAATTGTGAGTTATCAAGAGTTGTTGATAACTATACCAGTCTTTAAGCATGTTACTACAAAATAAACAATTCTATAGTCCGCCATGTCGGGGTTCCATAGTATGTAATAGTACCAAGAAAGTTTTCTTGGGTTTAAGAGACTGAGGGCGGACCCTAGCCTTTGTGTGCCAATCATGTATCTTGGGCTTTATGTTCCTGAGAACTTGTATTCGAGTAAGGAAAAACTATGACAATGATAAAATATGTCGAAGATTAACATAGTTGTACCTTATTTTTGTCAAAGTTGGTACTAGCGGATATGTTCATGCTGGTTTTTGTCGACATTTACCAAGATATGGTCTTGAGTTTGTGGTCTGAAGGGCTGGTCTTGAGTCCCATGTGTCTTTGCAGATGTACTAGTGGCGCGTCCACCCCTGGTTTTTAGAAGTCGACCAAAGCTTTAGGATTTATGAACCTTGATAGTCTACCGTAGTTTGGTTTTACGGACCTTGTGAGATGACCAAGAACGGATTCTTGGGTTTCCAAAATGGTTCTTGGGCTTACTAAGGTCTACCCCGAAATGGGAATTACGAACCTTTTAAGGTCTACCCCATACTGGGAATTACAAATGTTTTAAGATCTACCCCGTACTGGGAATTACGAACCTTTTAAGATTTACCCCGTACTGGGAATTACGAATCTTCTTCCAAGGACTTACCTTGGGTCTTGGACTTTTTAAGGTCTACCCCATATTGGGAATTACGAACCTTTTAAAAGTACCAGGACGCGTCTATCTTGGGTATTAGTAAGGCTTTGTCAAAGCAGACCTAGGCAAGTACGAGGACATGGTCCTGGGTTTTTTGTCGAAGTTGGACTCGGGAAATTTATCAGGCGATATTTCTTGAAATTAGTAAATATGTGTAAAAGAAGAGAGGAATATGTTTTATTAGTGTAGTATGTACATATTCCCTCTGTTATTCCTTGGATGAGCCTCATTAAAACCTTTCAAGTGAAAAACCCAGTGGGAAAAAAGGACTTGAATAGGAAAAAAAGTATGCCATCCGGTCAGTAGAACTTCAAGTGGGCAGCATTCCAAGTTCTTGGAACGTCTTTGCCATTGAGTTCCTGTAGTTTGTAGGTGCCATTGTCCAGGTTGGTGATAAATCTGAATGAGCCTTCCTAGTTTGGTCCAAGCTTGCCTGCGCAAGGGTCCTTTCTAGCTTCACTCGGACATGCCAGACTAAGTCACCTGGCTGGAAGTTTCGAGGTTGAAATTTGGAGTTATGTCTTATTGTCATCCGGATCTTGGCCACTTCTTCTTTGATTCCAGCTATGTCTCGGAGCTCTTCACTATTCTCCAGTTCAACTCTCATGTTGTCCTCGTTGCACTGTTCCTGAAAAAGTATCCTTCTTGACAAAGGTTCCCCTAGCTCGACAGGAATCATGGCGTCAATACCATACGTGAGGCGAAAATGGGTTTCCTTTGTTGTGCTTTGAGGTGTGCAATGGTAAGCCCATAATATGCTAGGGAGCTCCTCCTTCCAGAGACCTTTGGACTTGTCCAATCTAGAGCGAAGGTCTTGTAGAATAACTCTGTTTGCTGCTTCCACTTGACCGTTAGTCCGCGGGTGTTCAACAGAGGTGACTAGGTGTTTGATACCTAGTCTTGTGAGGAATTCCTCGTAGGTATGTGCCTTGAACTGTGTACCATTGTCAGTAATAATAGCATAGGGTAAACTGTAACTGCATATGAGATGTTTCCAGGTGAAGGTTTCAACTTCGCTGGATGTTATCTCTCTTAGTGGTTTTGCTTCGATCCACTTGGTGAAGTAGTTGATTGTTAACAATAAGAACTTGATCATCCCTGGAACTCTAGGGAATGGTCCCAAGATGTCCATACCCCACATAGCGAAGGGCCATGGAGAGGAGATAGTATGAAGGTTATCAGGGGGAATCCATGGGATGTCCGCAAACTCCTGACACCTTTTACATTTTCATGAGAACTTGAAAACATCGGTCCTGAGTGTTGGCCAGTAGTATCCTGCTCGTACTACCTTGGTGGCTAGGGAGCGTCCCCAAGTGTGGAGTCCGCAGATCCCTTCATGGAGTTCTCTCAGGACGTAATCTGCATGTAAGTTGTCCAAGCACTTGAGTAGAGGCGCTATCAGCCCTCTTTTGAATAACTCACCGTCAATGATGACATAGTAGTTGGCTTTCCGCTTTAGACGTTGGGCCTCATTTTCATCTACTGGGAGTGTTCCCTTTATGAGAAAGTCTTTGTGGGGGTCATCCAATTGGGTTCTTCTAACTCAACAACCATTACTGCTTGGGTGTCAATGTTGGGTTTCTTGAGCGTTTCTTGGATGATTATTTTGAGGTGCCCGATCTTTTTGGTACTGATCAGTTTGGATAACAAGTCAGCCCTAGTGTTACTCTCTCGAGGTATGTGATACATCTCGAAACACTCGAAACTATCAATAAGTGTTTTAGCCAGATGGTAATACTAGAGGAGTATAGCTTCCTTGGCTTGGTACTTGGCCGCTATTTGTCCTTGGACAAGCTGTGAGTCGGAATAACATCTCAGACATTGAGCTCCAACTTCTTTGGCAAGTTTGAGTCCTGCTATGAGTGCCTCGTATTCGGCTTGGTTGTTTGAGGCCTTGAAGTTAAGCTTAAGAGCTTGTTCCAGCGAGATGTTGCCGGGTCCTTCAAGTGTGATGCCTGCTCCACTTCCTTGTATGTTGGATGCTTCGTCCACATAAAGGTTCCACCAGTCTGGGGTGGATTTGTCTTTTCCTGCAAATTCTGCTCAGAAGTCTGCCATGAATTGTGTTTTCATAGGATCGCGAGGTTCATATCGAATGTCAAATTCCAAAAGTTCGACTGGCCATGCTACCATCATGCCTGCCAATTCTGGTTTCTGCGGTACCTGTTTGATGGGATAGTTAGTCTTAACTATCACATGGTGACTTTGGAAGTAAGGCCAAAGGCGCTTGGCGGAGGTGACTAGTGCCAAGGCTATCTTTTCGATCATCTGATAGTGTTTCTCGGCATCATGTAGCATGCGACTGATAAGTGCCCAAATTCAGTTAAAATCATGTTTTAAATAAAGACACTTATCGTTTGATTTCATAAGTTTTTTATTATAAAATTACCCTAAACCTAGTTAAATAGCTCTTAATGCTTGCATAAATGTCATTTGTCATATTTCGAAAGATTAATCCAACATGTTTTAAATTTTGATAGATTCCGTGAATTTTCGGGGCTTCAGTAAACAAAAAACAAGCAGATCGGGCTGAAGAAAGCAAATAGGGAGGTGCAGAAAGCAAAAGGCCCATCAGAATAGTCCAGGGTGCCTTTTAACTTGCCTGGGCGAGTGAATATAGTAAAAAATGCTCGCCTGGGCGAGTTAAACACCAATTTGGGCCACTTGGGCCACTTGGGACAGCTGGAAACGTGTAAAAAGATATGCAAACTCGCCTGGGCGAGTAAAATAGCCTAAAATGGCTCGCCTGGGCGACCAAAGGCGGCCAGACCTCCCTCTATAAATACCCAAGCACCCCTCATGGCCTCTATCACTTCTATCATCCATTCCATAACCTCTTCTCCCATTTTTCTTCATTTTTCTCTTGTTTCTTTAGTTTTTTTTGTAGTAAATATTAGTAGTAAGTAGATTAGGAAAGTGAGAGAAGTGAGATTTAGTGTGGAGACTCTGCCGGAAAGAAGCGGTGATGGGGCCCTTCATCAATTCTTCTCTTAAAGAGGTTCTCTCCATGCTTGGTTAGTTTCTCTTATGGATTGGATGTAATCTTCTATCCCTATGTTTCTCTTTTAATTTTATTTATGCATTAATTTCTTCTACTCCTTCTTGGTAATTTATTCCGTACTTAATGCTTGAATCTAATTGATCACTAGACTCATGAACTAAAATTCTAAGTTTGACTGGGAAGTACTCTTAGGGTTTGAACTGAATAAATTTACTCATTACGTTACGAATCGCTAGGAATAGGCCGTACCGTTTTGATTGCATAAAGCACGCGATTATAATTCTTAATGCTGGGATATTTATTTCGTATGCGAGACATCGATATTAGGTAAATATTCTTAGAACTTGATTGCGAGGAATCGATTCAAGGTTAACATAGTGTGCATCAATAAGGATAGATAAGGATTATTATATGGTAATATTAATTGGGGATAAAAGGATATGAATGATGAAATCCAATCCTACGCTTTTCCGTAACTTTCCGTAATTTTCCATAACTTTCCGTAATCATAATTTTTAGTTGTTTTCTTAAAACAAATGAAACTACGCTCAACCTATTTGTACATAACTATTGAACTATTAAATTCTATTTGGATTAAACTGAGTAAGCTCAAGTCCCTGTGGAGACGAACTTTTATAAATTTTGTAACTTACAACGACAATTGGTACGCTTGCCAAAAAGTCCTAACAGCGACTAGCGAAGTAGATAGGGAGCTGGTGCTTCCCTTCTTCCTAGACAAGTGCCCCCTGTCAGCTTCTGAGAGGTACAGGAGCAATGGTGCCCTCTGTCGAGGTCGACTCAAGACAGGTGGTGTAGTGATTGTTTTCTTGAATGCCTCGAAAGCCTGCTCACAAGTGTCATCCCAAAGGAATGGTTCTGTCTTATTGGGCAGCTTGTAGAAAGGTTTGGCTTTCTCGACGAGTTTCAGAAGGAATCTTGACAAGGATGCTAGCCTTCTGTTCAATCTTTGAACTTCATTGATGCTAGTCGGGCTGTGCATCTATAAGATGGCTGAGCATTTGTTTGGGTTGGCCTAAATTCCTCGATGTGTGATCATGAAACCAAGGAATATGTCGCCTCCTACCCCGAATGTGCATTTTTCGGGATTGAGACGCATGTCATACTTCCGAACCTCCTCGAATACCTCTTCCAGATTTGCTACTTGTTGGGCTACACTTTGGGACTTGACAACCATATCGTCTACATAGACCTCGACATTGCGTCCGATTTTTTTCTAAAGACGCGGTTCATCAATCATTGGTATGTAGCTCCTGCGTTTTTGAGACCAAAGGGCATGACTCTGTAGCAGTATTTGACATCTTCAGCAATGAAGGAAGCTTAAGATACAAAATCCGGTCGCCCTATCGACTAGTCTATTGATGTTAGGGAATGGGTATGCGTCTTTTGGGCATGCCTTGTTGAGGTCTGTGAAATCTGTGCACATGCGCCACTTTCCACTTGCTTTTTTGACCATGACAACATTGGCAAGCCAGGTGGAATATCTAACTTCTCTGATGAAGTTGGCCTTAAGCAGCTTGTCTACTTCTTCTTTCACTACTTTTCGCCTTTCTTCTCCCATATTTTTTCTGTGCTATTGGTTTGGCCTGTGGACATATAGCCAGCTTGTGGCATATGACATTTGGGTCAATACCTGGCATGTCAGATGGATGCCAAGCGAACAGAGATGCATTCTTACAGAGTACGTTAGCTAGATGCCTGCACTCATGGCTGGTGAGCTCTTTGCTAAGTTGCGTGCACTGTCTGGGTTTGGGCCTGAGTTGCAGCTTGACTAGTTCTTCAATTGGTTTTGGTCCTTTGTCGATACTGTCATCGCGCGGATCCACATTGAAGGTATCATCATGGTGAGCTGTATAGACCGTTAGCCTAAAAAGGGTAGACTCTCTATCTATGTTCATAACCTGGGTGGTGCCCCCAAAGTGGTACAATGTCTGTCTGACCTCTTGTCAGAAGGATATGGTACCACTTTAAGGCTTTCCACATAACATTATCTGGCCTACCTCTGGTCTGCTTTGATAGTGACAATTTCCCCTATCATGGCAGGAAATTTCATCTTCAAATGAGGTGTAGAAACAATAGCTCCCAACTCATTCAGGGTTTTTCTGCTAATCAGGACAAGGTATGATGTGTCGGCATCCCCAATATTATACCTGACTGTAAAGCTCTTGGAAAGTGATCCCTGACCAAAGGTGGTCATTAGGTCGACGTATCCCATGGTCTCCACTTCTCCTGCAAAGCCTAGGAGTGGATCTAGGTGAGGTTGTATAGCATTTGGCGATATTTCCAGTTTCTAAAAAGTCTTTAGATATAGGATGTTAGTGGAGCTACCCTGATCGATGAGTACTTTTGTCACGTTGAAATTGGCGATTACAAGGAAAATGACCATTGGGTCATCCTGGTTGATAAGATTAATTCCCTCAAAATCCGCATTGGTGAATGTAATGGGAGGTAGACTTTGCAATGAGAGAGTATTGACACAGTTCATGTCAGTATCTTGAATGGAATGTAAGTGTCTCTTTCGAGACTGACTGGATGATCCTCCATATGAGAAGCCACCTGCAATGGTATGGATTACATCGCGAATATGTTGAGCGGGCTCCTCTTCTTGTTGGCAAGGGGGTTGATGTTCGCGTCTAGGTTGCGGTTGTCATTGCCTCCCTCGGTCTTCTGCTCCATCTCTTCGTCCATCGTTTACTCTGTTTCTAAATCGCTCCCCGTGTCGTCCCTCCTATCTTTTTTCTGCTAGAGAATTATCAAGTCTTTTTACGAACTGTGATAATGTCCCGCTTGGATGAGTTCTTTTACCTTGTCTTTCAAGGCCCAGCAATCTTCCATGTTATGGCCCTGGCCACGATGGCAGCGACAATATTGGTTAGGGTTTTTTCTCAGCTTTACAGGAGCTGGCAATGTCACCTGCACCTCCGTACTGAAAGCTTCCTCCATGATTGTGGCTTGATTGACCATCAGGGGAGTGTATCTATCGAGCCTAGGTCCTCTGGGGAGAAGCTGCGACTTGTGCAGCTTTCGCTTCTTGTCGGACCTATGGGGATCGACTCTGATGGAGACTTCATGTTTCTCACGTTTCTGTCTAACTTGTCGGACTTCATTTCTGAACTTTGACATTTCTTCCATCTGTATGTAACCTTTAGCACGTTCGCGTATTTCGTCCATGCTAGAAAGAGGTTTCTTGCATAGACTGTCTGCGAACTTGCAAGGTCGAAATGCCGCATCATGGAATGCAGTGCTACCTCGGGGTTGAGGTTTTGGATCTGGACAGTCATTTGTCCAAATCGTTCCATGAACCTGCGGAGAGGTTCGTCGTCTACTTGGCGCAATGTGGCTAATGCAGCGGAAGTCAGCCTATGGGTTCGACTGGTTGCGTATTGCGTGTTGAATTTCTTGACAAGGGTGTTGAAACTGTCGATAGACCGTTTAGGGAGGCCACCATACCATGCTAACGCTGCCCCCTTCAAGGACGTAGGGAACACTCGGCATAATATGGCGTCGTTGTTTGTGTAAAGATTTACCTGTGAGAGGAAGGCATCAAGGTGTTCGTCTGGATCAGTGGTACCATCATACCTCTCTAAGTGTAGAGGTTTCCATCCGAACGGGATGTCGACTTCCCTGATGTGGTCCGTGAGAGGATTGCGACACATGTTATGCGTCTCCATTCGATAGCTTTGTGTCAAACTACGAAAGAGTGGAGGGTTGACATGTTGTTGAGGATGCGATTCGCCTTGCATTTGTTCTTCTATGGCATCGGGAGAGCGTTCATCTCCTTGGGGATGTCTCACTCTGGCTTCCTTATGATCTCGGTCAGCTTTCAACCATTGGATCTCTTCCTGATACTTTCATTCCATCTCCGCCATACGGTTCTGGAGTTGCTGAATTGTGTCGGCGTTCTTCATGATAGTTTGCGGGGGGTTAGACACATCGACCGGGGTGTCGCCTCTAATGCTGAAGCGTGTACTGACCATGAATGCATGCCAACTAGTGATTTGAGTGCGAGGCCATAGGATAAGTTTTAGCTAGGCCCCACGGTGGGCGCCAAATGTTCTTACCAAAATCTGGAAATTGCACGTGTGGGCTAGGCGTGGTCTAGGTGGGCTCCAAATTTTGCACGTCGGACAATGAGTAGACTTTATTTAGAGGGAGAACCTACAAAACAAAGGAAAAACACTCCGACGCTCAAGTAAGTACATCAATTGTAGGAGAATAATTGAGTATAAGAACTCAGTATGAGATCTATAGAATGAATAACTTGAGTAATGCATTCAAGTGTTGTGTAATCATATGTATCCAGGGTTGTCCCGGAGTGAGTATCAAGTGAGTTAGAGAAAACCTGTAAGGCTGTATTTATAGTGTGGAGTGTGGGCCTTGGGCCTTTGTTTGTTAATAATATGTAGATAAGATAATAACAGATAATAATAGGCAGTTATCTAATTAATATATAAGATAATGTGTACCTTATTGATATATTGTTACTTGTAGATAAGTAACAACTTGTAGATAACTTTGTTGAGATATGATATGATAAGGTGGTTGCACCTATTTGAATATCTAAGCATATTTGATATGCTGTTAATAAGAAGATAGATATTGTAGACGTCTGCGCTCCTGTAGTAGGGCTGATGATAAGCGTTTGTCGTGTCACTTTAAAACAATTAAACTACGCTAATTCTGTAGCACAGGATTAAACTAGGTCGACTCAGAGACACAATCAATATGGTTCCAACTTCAATTCACTAGTAAATAATGGGGGGATTTTTATCAAACAGTTTGCTTGCGCTAAATGAAAATTGCAGAAAATTGCATAAACTAACAGAATTGATAACAAGTAATGTAAAACAGATTGAAGAGCATCAATCCAATTCACCAAACCAAACTATTTGAATCATCATCGTTCTCAGAAATTTATCCTATTGTGAAAGTTCATTCAATTTCATTAGAAGCAGTTCAATCGAATTAACCCCTACAATTAATTGAAACCACAACCCTAATTGAAATATCATCCAATTAATCTGTGATTTATATTCGAAATTAGGAAATTAATCCATAACCTAATCTGATTTCAATCCTAAACGCATCCATAATCATGAAAATAGAATAACAATTGAAGAAGAAAGTGAACATTCACACAGAATTCGAAATACTAAACCAAAACTCAAATTCTTCTCTTGCTTGGGTTGGATCTTTGGATTGATTGATTATTTAGCCTTCCATGATCATCATCAATGAAAGCCCCATGAAATAAGTGCACGAAAATGGAAGAAGGGAAAACGAAAATGAAGAACAAGGAAGAACAGTTGAGAGAAAATAAGAGAAAGAGTTTTGATTCTAAAAACTTAAAAAGAGAAATGTAAAACTGTTTTTGCAAAATGAAATGTAATGTAATAATTCATCCTAATGTCACTAATATATAGTGACTAAGTCTGAAGAAAAGAATGGGACATGACAACCCATCAATTCTAATTATTTATGCTATTTACACCAATAAAAGTCCAACTCGCAGCCCAAAAATACAAGTGCAGCGGTTCTGACTTCAAAGCCTAAAATGACCCTCCAAATGTCAGAATTGGCATCGGCTTATTTCTGGCAAACTTGTAGATATTTTCATTATCTTTCCAAGGACTACAAGAAAGATCAATTCAGAGTTCCGTAGAGCTTTGTAGGTCCTGTACAAGGCAGATACGTTAAGTGAGCATAAAATCCAAAAATACGCAACAATTAGCAATTAAGCCCACTAACTTGCCTAAGGCAAAAACTGAATTAGAATGGGAAAATAAAAGTCCAAGAGAAGTCAAATAAGCTAACAATGATAGAAAAATATTTAACTAAAGGCACTCCATCAAAATACCTCACACTTAAACATTTGCACTCCTGGGCAAAACTAAAAGAAAGACTAAGAGAAAATTTCAAACTAAAGTAAATCAAAAATTTAAAAGAAAAGTATGAACAAGGCACACATATTTTTCAATGAATCATAACAATGCACAAAAGTGAGAAAGATGAAAGACAGAAGAATGATATTACGGTAACAAACAATTCATGAAAACATGATCACAAACTGCAAAGTGAGAAAGTAGTCAATTTTAGAATTAAGAATGTACCAAGGTGATAGAAATCTCTCAAAGGGGCAACACTCAACCTCATATAATGTGTATGGCTTTGTGTTTACACTCAAACACCACATGAAATACACATACATCAAAAGATCAAAAGGACTTTATAGGCTTGTAATGAATGGCTTAGGTAAAGGTGGATAAGAAAAGGATATTTAGGCTAAAACTAAGAGAAAAGAGGGGCAATAGGGAGCAAGCCAACAAGTTAAAAGAGGGGTAGAAACAAAGAAATGAGATTTAAAGGAATTTACAAGGATGAAAATCAACCATAACAACTTTTATTGCATTTTCCTTTTCTTTTTCTTTGCTTTTCTTTTTCCTTGTTTATGCATTTTTTCTTTGAACGTCTGCTTTGTAAACTATTTCTTTTCTTTTCTATTCTTTTCTCATCATCATTTTTTTTTCAAATCAAAACAAAAGCAAATAAAAATACCCCACACTTGTTTGAAACCCACTCCCAAACACAATTCCAAAGCCCCTTTCCTCGCTAAAGCTAGGATAACATGGTTTTCCATTTTTTTTATATTTTGCAATGAGTTATATAAGAAAGAAAATGCTAAAGGCTCAAAAAGGGTGACAATGGATATCAACACAAGGATAGGTTTATTTGGCTAGTGGCTAAAAGAAAGAAGGCCTAAATCATCTCAATCAAAGCATGTGCAACAAGGAATGTCAAAAGAAGCAAGGCAAAACATAGAGTAATCTAGCACAAGGGTGAATTCACACATGAAAGAACATATCCACAAAGGCTCAAAAACTCACAAGGCATAATTCTATCCCACATGATTCATCTTAAATTCTATTTCTCAAACCTACTTATGACTTCAAGAATTGCAACAATGATTCACATCAAGCACGAAACCTCTCAATCCAACCAAATTTTTAACATTTCTCACAATTTATGCAAGTTAGAAATCCTATGAAAAACATGAAAAAATGCCTAAATTCAATAAAAACAGCAACATAAATAGACAGAAAAAAGAAACATACAGACTCAAAAACTAAAATAGACAGATAAACAGAAAACAGAATTTATAAACAGAATTGTAAGCAGAAAACAGAAAACAGACAATATAACCAGAAAACAGATTTTGGAATCCTTCACCCCACACTTGAAATGCACATTGTCCTCAATGTAAGCATGCAAAGAAATGCAAAAAAAGAGACAACAAATAAAAGAAGGGAAAAGGAAACTCCTGAAATGTCATTCAAGATGCTTCATCACACAAAATTGGCAAGACCAAAGAGATGTCTGCCACAAGCTCCTCCTCCACTTGAGGGCTCTGATGAAATACTTTGAGTTGGTGACCATTGACCTTGAAGACTTTGCCGGTAACTTCATTTTTAATCTCAACCGCACCATGGGGAAAAACATTAGTAATAACAAAAGGTCCATCCCATCTAGATCGAAGTTTACCGGAAATAAGCTTAAGGCGAGAATTAAACAAAAACATTTTTTGGCCACTATGGAACTCTTTTCTAAGAATCCTAGAGTTATGAAATCTCTTCACTCTCTCTTTGTAAATCTTGGAATTCTCATAGGCTTCTAAGTGGATCTCTTCAAGTTCTTGCAACTGAAGCTTCCTTTCCATACCCGCTTCATCAAATGCCATGTTACAACTCTTCACTGCCCAATAAGCACGGTGCTCAATCTCCATCGGTAGGTGGCATGTCTTACCAAAAACCACCCTATAGGGAGACATCCCCAAAGGTGTCCAGTAAGCGGTCCTGTGAGCCCATAAAGCATCCTCAAGTAGCTTGCTCCAATCCTTCCTGTTTGGTTGCACCACCTTCTATAACACTTGCTTGATCTCTCTGTTAAAAACCTATGCTTGCCCATTAGTTTGGGGATGATAAGCTGTAGCAACTCTATGCACAACCCCATACTTCTGAAGCAAGGATGCTAATGACCGGTTACAGAAATGGCTCCCTTGGTCATTGATAATGGCTCTAGGCACACCAAACCTGCAGAAAATGTTGGATCTCACAAAATCCACAACAACTTTAGAATCATTAGTTCTGGTGGCCTTAGCCTCAACCCATCTAGAAACATAATCAACAGCAAGTAAAATATATGAAAAACCATGAGAAATAGGAAATGGACCCATAAAATCAATACCCAGACATCAAAAATCTCAAACAAAATAATGGGTTGCTGAGGCATCTCATGTCTACGTGTAATGGTTCCTCCTGCTCTCTGACACTGTTCACAAGTGGTGGTAAAGTGATGAGCATCTCTAAACAGGGTGGGCCAAAAGAACCCATAGTCTAATACCCTCCCAGCGGTCCTCGGAGGACCAAAATGACCCCCGGTAGGTGTGCCATGACAAAACTGAAGAATAGACTGAATCTCATGATCAGGCACACACCTTCGGATCACTTGGTCACTACCAAATCTCCACAAATAAGGATCATCCCAAACATAATATTTAGCATCACTCTTAAGTTTATCTATTTGGGACCTAGATGCATGAGGTGGAACAACAGATGCAACAAAGAAATTAACAATGTCAGCAAACCAAGGTGTGACATGTGATGAATGCAAATGCATCAAATGCTCATCAGGGAAATTATCACGAAAGGGAAAAGACTCAAGAGGTCCTTCAATCCTGCTCAAGTGATCAGCAACAAAGTTTTCTGCACCACTTCTATCCTTAATCTCGAGGACAAACTCCTGAAGAAGAAGCATCCACCTGATCAATCTAGGTTTAGCATCAGGCTTCTTTAATAGGTACTTCAAAGCTGCATGGTCAGTAAAGATAGTGATATGGGAGCAAAGCAAATAAGATCGGAATTTATCTAAAGCAAAAACAATAGCTAAAAGCTCCTTCTTAGTGGTGGTGTAGTTAACTTGGGCTGCATCTAAAGTGCGTGAAGCATAAGTAATGACATGGGAGAGTTTACCAACTCTCTATGACAACACAGCCCCAAGTGAATAATTAGAGGCGTCACACATCAGCTCAAAGGGAAGCTCCCAATCTGGTGGCTGCATGATAGGAGAGGTAGTCAGCTTCTTCCTCAATCCCTCAAATGCCTCTTTGCAAGGCTGGTCAAATGTAAAGTCTACGTCCTTTTGGAGAAGCTTGGACAAAGGCAATGCAATCTTACTGAAATCCTGAATGAATCTCTTATAAAAACCTGCATGTCTAAGAAAAGAACGTACTTCCCGCACAGAAGTGGGGTAAGGCGAAGAGGTAATCACATCAATCTTGGACTTATCGACCTCAAGACCTCTACTAGAGACCAAATGCCCTAAGACTATACCCTCATGCACCATAAAATGACATTTCTCAAAGTTAAGAACATGGTTAGTGTTGCGAATTCAGCAAGTGTACCATTCGTTTCAAGTAATAAAGTGAGTAAGTCAAGTGTCATCTCCACAGGGATTGAATGCAATTTTATGGTAACTTAATGTCTTAGAAATTGGAAGGCAAATAATAAGTTGAGGGAATTGGTTGAGTTTGTAATTACGTAACATAAATGAAAGGACAGAAATTTAACGAGAATGTAAACTACGGTTAAAATGATTTTAGTGTAGTGCTGAGAGATAATTGTGGTTTAAGCGCATTCCCCTATGATTCCTACCTTCTATACTTCAATTGATTATTAACTTGAATTATTTCTAATTGCCCAGCTGACGTATTCTCATATGATTAGCTAAATCCTAATCCCTTAGTAATTTAACCCTTTGGTGAAATTAAAAACCCTAATCCCTTAGTGATTCCTTCTTATACCAAGCATTTAGCAAATACATCCTGAAATTACTGCAACTACACATTCCTATCCCTAGGTAATGTATAAATTGTTGTTTTACTCATTTCAGAAACTAGAATCCCAATATCCCTATTGTGAATCCTAACCCTAAACATCTTAATAGAATGGCCAGTCCCAATTAAGACACAATGCAATGAAGAACAAAATAAAACAAAGCAATTATGATAGTTCTCATTAAAACCAATCAAGACATAGAGGAGTTCATATAGGTTCTTGGCTCAACCACAATACAAGAATTTAGCCAAGCATACTTAGAACTGACATTACTCCCACAACTAACATGTTCCTAGAAAGGAATTACCAGAGGAAAAGAAGAGATTACACAGAGTTGCTATACTGCAGTTCCCTAATGATTCCAATCTTCTCCAAAGGTTCTTCAATGGCTTCTTCTACAGAAGATCTGTCCAAGGTCCAGAGGAAGCTTTTTCTTTGTGACCCAAAGGTCCCTTTTTATCTCCCATACATTCTAGATTTAATTTTGGTAACAAGGAACTGTTCCCCAAGCTAAATCAGTATCAAATCTTTTTATTCGGATGTTTATCTTTATACATCTGATCTATCTTTTGTCTCTACTTCTTCTATTCTCTCTTTTCTTTTATTTTTTTTAAACACTGTAAAAGAGAGAATAGTATGTATTTAGATCCACCAGCTAGTATTTCAGACTTGTTATTTCCTAAGTGGATTCTTCACTAGATTGGTTTTTGCTAGATCTATTATGTTGGCATTTCACTATCAACCAAACTTATTTTCTTGGGTAATTTTGTCTTTCCTCTTACCCTTTCTTTTCTTTTCCTTTTTCCCAATATTCAGTGGTCTTATTTCTGATTCTTTCTTCCTCCAATCTCAAGTAAGGTAGTCAAGGTATATATTTCAAATATCGGGCATATGAATAAAAAGGTTTAGGCTCAAAAGGGGTGACAATGGAAATTTGAAGGTGAGTCAATTTGGCCCTGGCTTAAAAGAATAAACTGCCTTAATCATAACAGAATATACATGCATCTAGAGAAACAAATCAAGTTCTAGAGTACTTACCAAAGTGAGGTCTCTCTGAAAAAAAATAGTACTATGTGGCTCAATCCTCAAAGGTGATGAACTCAAGTTAGCTCCTGTTGACTTCATATCAAGCATTATTTTAACTTTGACATAAACATCAATATACCAACAATCATAATTCAATCATGCTTCATGCAATCCATGCCATATTTCATCTCACTCAAGCTTCCTAACAGAATTTTCTAATTCATCACTAATTTCATAATTCTACTTTTGAGATGTATAAGATATATTTCTAACACCTTATTCAAACAATTAACGAAAAATTTAAACCCTTAATGACTAAAATTTAAACTCATAAAATTTAGCAGAACACATAAACTTTATGTTAGACATCCTTTGTCTCTTGAATGTGATTCTTCAAATACATAATGCGTATGCGCCCATTCCAAGATTTAGAAAATTGCTGTCCCCAGCAACAACTAACAAGGATCATGTGCTCAATCACGTAATTATTATTTGAGGAATCGCAACCAAAATGAAACCTTAATCCGAACAGAAGACATTCACGATCAAATTATTCATGTATCAATTATCACTAATGTATCAAGTATTGAAATGTGTGCTGCAGTAAGGTAAATGTATGGAAAATTAAAACAGAAAAAGAAAATCAAAAACAGTAAAATCAAAAATAGTCCTGTAAATCACTCCTCGCCCTTTATCATCTCGTCCTCAGCAGCCTGAGATGGACCAGGTTGGTCCGCTGCTGGCTCTGCAGGACTGGAGGGTCCGGGAGGAGTCTGAGCTGCTGGTGGTGGTGATCTGGGATCCACGGGTGGCTGGGAAGGTAGTGGTGTGCACAGGTCTGAAGGCCAGTATGCAGTGAAATCGATCCCCCCGCTCCCTTGCTAGGTCCTCTAGGAGTCTGCTCTGGTACTCCTGAAAATTAGAAAATATCCAATATACAACTATGATTAAAAAGAAATTGTTAGTAACAAGCATGATATAGACCTAATTGTAGCAATTCCCAGATTTAAATCAATTCATATTGCTAAAAGGGCATCATCAAATTCAATAAATCCACATAAACTATCATCTTTCATGACATTGCATAGCTAATGATTCCCAGATTTAATTTCAGACACAACATGTTATATGAAGGCAATAAGGTTACACATTATGTATGTTTGGGCATTAATTGGTTAAAGGCATGTGATCACAACTGCTACTGTCCCTAAGTGAAATTCAGACCATTATGAAGAGAGCAATTTTAGGGAAAAACTGAGTGAGGCGCATTTTGGTCTGGTTTCCCCTTTTTTTTTAAAAAAACTAAAACGACACCCTCGAGCTACTCGCGCCAGGTCTAGCGCGATCCGCGTGGGTAGCAAAATAGGGATTCTTGGTTCGAACCTATGGCGCGACTCGCGCCACACTCCAAGCGATCAGCGTGAAATGATGCGGAAGGGTCTTGAAGTTCGAATAACTGGCGCGAATCGCACCATGCCCCACGCGATCAGCGTGAAAATATGAATTACAACCCTTAGGTTCGAATGGATGGCGCTGTTAGCGTGGGATTCCATGCGATCAGCGCCTAAAATGGAAATGTGACCTTTGCTTGCGAACTACTGACGCGATTGGCGCCAAGTTTCACACTGTTAGCGTGATATGATGAAATTAATACTGGTTGATTCGAATTGGTGGCGCTATTCACGCCATACTCCACGTGATCAACATGAGTTATTCGAATGCTCTTCATTGTTTTCCAATGCTTTTTATCAATTTAAATTCGAAGTTAAACTAATTATATACAGGATAACCTATAATATAAGAACTAAAATACGAATTAACACTGAAATAACTCTGCACCTATCTAACTAGAAACAAATGGCAGCAATCAAAAACAATTAAAAGCAAGTGATTAAGACTAAGCATAAAATCATTGACTGAATCCAAACCCTGCAGAAATTCAAATTAACAAGATAAAATGCTTGGATTGCCTTCCAAGTTGCGCTTGTTTAACGTCATGAGCTTGACATACCAACTGTCAATCATCCAATGAATTTAGTGGAATGGAAACTGCATTCCTATCCACTTCCCCTCCAAAATAAGGCTTCAATCTACATCCATTCACTTTGAATGACCTGTCATTATCTAAGGGAGAAATTTCTACTGTTCCATAGGGGTAGAGTTTGCACACTAAGAATGGACCAGACCAACGGGATTTTAACTTACCTGGAAACAGCCTCAGGCGAGAATTATAGAGCAAAACTTGCTGTCCTGGTTCAAATTCTTTAGGGCGAATCTTGTTGTCATGCCATTTCTTTGTCTTCTCCTTATATATCTTAGAATTCTCATACGCGGATAACCTGAACTCATCAAGCTTATTTAGTTGCAGTAACCTTTTTTCATTAGCTTTAGACAGTTCAAAGTTCAAAAACTTAGTAGCCCACATTGCCTTATGTTCTAGCTCAATAGGGAGATGACAAGACTTACCGTACACAAGCTGGAATGGAGACATACCTATAGGTGTTTTGAATGCAGTACGATATGCCCACAATGCCTCATCAAGCTTCTTGGACCAATCCTTCCTAGAATTTCCAATAGTTTTTTCTAAAATTCTTTTAAGTTCTCGGTTAGAAATTTCCACCTGACCACTTGTTTGAGGATGATATGGTGTGGCAATTCTGTGGTTGACTCCATATTTGGCAAGTAAGCTACCAAATTGTTTGTTGCAAAAGTGGGTACCTCCATCACTGATTATGGCCCTCGGCACTCCAAAGCGGGTGAATATATTCTTCCGTAAGAATGAAAGCACCACCTTCGCATCATTGGTTGGTAAAGCGACGACTTCCACCCATTTAGACACATAGTCGACTGCAACCAAGATATATTGATTGGAATATGATTTAGGGAAGGGTCCCATAAAATCAATCCCCCATACATCAAACAACTCAACTTCTTGGATGTTGTTCAGTGGCATCTCATCTTTACGAGAGATATTTCCCGTCCTTTGACAATTATCACATTTTTCCACAAAATCCTTTGCATCCTTGAATAATGTTGGCCAATAATAATCGCACTGCAAGACTTTTTGTGCTGTTCTATTTCCTCCGAAGTGTCCTTCATAATCCGAAGCATGGCAATGCCAAAGGATTTTAGGTGCCTCTGACTCAGTTACACATCTGCGAATTACCCCATCAGTACATTCAAAATAAAGAAAAGGGTTGTCCCATAAATACCTCTTAGAATCATGGAGAAACTTCTTTTTCTGTTGCCAATCGAAATCTTCAGGTATCACACCCACAGCCTTGTAGTTGGCCATATCCACAAACCATGGGCTAACTTGGATTGCCATCACCCCTTCATTAGGAAAATACTCATTTATTTCCATTTCTGGGCTATCTTGCAACTTCTTGTCCTGAATCCTTGACAAGTGATCCGCTACCTTATTTTCCACTCTGGCTTTGTCTTTAATTTCCAAATCGAACTCCTGAAACAAAAGCATCCAACGTAGCAAGCGTGGCTTTGCGTCTTGCTTATTCATTAAAAATTTAAGAGCTGCATGGTCAGTGTAAACAATAATTTTAGAGCCAATCAAGTAGGACCTAAATTTGTCTAAAGCATAAACTACAACTAGCATCTCTTTTTTAGTGGTGGCATAATTGACTTGTGCCTCATTCAAAATCTTACTAGCATAGTATATTACATGTAAACACTTTTCTTTCCTCTGTCCTAAAACAACACCTATTGCATAAGCACTAGCATCACACATAAGTTCAAATGGTAAAGTCCAATCAGGGGCCATTAAAACAGGTGCAGTAGTAAGTTTATTTTTTAGTATATTAAATGCATCCAGACAAGCTTTATCAAAACAAAAGTCTACTCCCTTTTCAGTCAATTGGCTGAGAGGTTTTGCAATCTTGGAGAAGTCTTGAATGAACCTCCTGTAAAACCCTGAATGGCCTAGAAAACTTCTCACACCATTGACATTAACAGGAGGAGGTAATTTTTCTATCAATAATAATTTAGCTCTATCAACCTCTATTCCCATTTCAGAAACTTTATTTCCTAAGACAAATCCTTCTCTTACCATGAAATGACATTTTTTCCAATTTAAAACTAAATTTGACATCTTTTTAAAACTTTAGCTAAGTTAGCTAAACATGAATCAAAGCAAGAGCCAAAAACAGAAAAGTCATCCATAAATACTTCTAAACCTTTTTCAACCATGTCAGAAAAAATGGAAAGCATGCACCTTTGAAATGTTGCAGGTGCATTGCATAGGCCGAAGGGCATTATTCTATATGCAAAAACTCCAAAAGGACAGGTGAAGGCTGTCTTCTCTTGATCTTCTGGTGCTATAGGAATTTGATTATACCCAGAATATCCATCTAAAAAATAGTAATAATCATGACCAGCTAACCTTTCTAACATTTGGTCCATAAAAGGAAGTGGAAAATGGTCTTTTCGGGTTGCATCATTCAGCCTTCTATAGTCCACACACATCCTCCAGCCTGTGATAGTTCTTGTAGGAATTAAGTCATTGTTTTGATTTTGGATGACTGTCATCCCACCTTTCTTAGGGACAGTTTGGACTGGACTTACCCATGCAGTGTCTGAAATTGGGTAAATCATACCTGCATCTAACAACTTCACAACCTCTTTTCTTACCACCTCTTTCATTGTAGGATTAAGTCTCCTCTGTGGTTGCCTCACTGGTTTCACATCATCTTCCATAAGAATTTTATGAGTACAAAAATAGGGATTAATACCTTTTAAATCGGAGATGGACCAGCCTATAGCGGTTTTGTGTTCCTTGAGTACTTTCAGCAGCTGTTCCTCTTTATAAAATTCCAGCCCTCTATTGATAATGACTGGGTATGTCTCTCCCTCACCTAGGAACACATACTTCAAGGTTTCCGGTAACTCTTTCAGCTCAACCTTTGGTGCTCCAACTGGGATGTCATCTTCTTTCTTTTCCAGCATCTCCATGGCTATCTCCAACTATTCTTGTGCAGTGTCTTGGCTCCTAATTTCCAGCACTTCTTCAAATTCCTCTTCCTCTGTTTGACCTGTATGAATCACATTATCCAAAACATCTAGCCTAAAACAATCATGCTCATTAGATGGATTTTTCATAGCATCAAAAACATTAAAAGTAATAGACTCATCATCCATCCTAAGTTCTAATTTACCTTTCTCTACATCTATTAAAGCCCTAGCAGTGGCTAAAAATGATCTACCTAAGAGGAGTGGTATTTCACTTTCACCATCCATATCTAAAACTATAGAGTCTGCAGGAAAATAAATTTGTCTACTTTTACTAGAACGTCTTCAATGACTCCTGTAGGCTTCCTCAAAGAACGGTCTGCAAGTTGTAGAGAAACTCTGCTAGGTTTCAGTTCAGTGATTCCCAAGGACCTGCAAACTGACAAAGGAATTAAGTTTATACTTGCTCCTAGGTCACATAGAGATCTTCCTACATTGATGTTCCCTATTGCTATTGGAATATTAAAACTGCCTGGGTCTTTAAGCTTTGGTGGCAGCTTTCTTTGTATTATGGCACTGCACTCTTCAGTAAGTGCAACAGTCTCACATTCCTGCAATTTATGTTTCCTAGACAACAGTTCTTTCATAAATTTTGCATAATTAGGCATGTTAGCTAAAGCTTCAGCAAATAGAATGTTAATATGCAGTTTTTTAAACATTTCTAAGAACCTGGCAAATTGTTGCTTTTGTGCTTGTTGCTTGCTTTTTACTGGATAAGGAGGCTTCTCAAAGCGGGAGAAATCCATTGGCTTTCTAGGAGGTGTAGAATTTTTCTCTTGCTTACTTGAGGATGCTTCTATATCTTGTTCTGCATCCCTTATGGTGTTTTCTTCTTCATCTCCTTTTTGACTCACCTTTGGATTCTCTGGAGGTGCAAGTACCTTTCCACTCATAGTGGTTATTGCTTTCGCATGTTCCCTAGGATTCATAATGGTGTCACTTGGAAACTGTCCTTGAGACCTGTCAGCTAATTATTTTGCCAATTGCCCAATTTGATTCTCAAGATTTCTAATTGAGGCATCTTGGTTTTTATGATGAGCTCTAGTATCATTAATGAAGGCATTGGTGGCCTGGATGTGCTCATTAGTTGTTTTAGACAGTTGCAACATTGCTTTTTCCAGCTCTGATGGTTGTAACATCCTTCCAATTACTATATTATGCCTAGGTCATAATATGTAACTAGAATATGTTAACTTTTCTAACGTAAATTTTTTAACCAAAATCGATTGATAAAAACTTATCTCAATATTAGAAAATTACGCTTATATTGAGCCTGTAGAGACTTTTTGGTCTCTTTAATAAAGTACAACTTAGTAATAACTTGTAAATAATATTCCCTTCAATAATAGTAATGTTCATATATTACAAAGCATATAACAAAATACTACAAGTCTGCAACATTAAAAGAAATCTTCCAACTTGTCCTCATTTTGTAGCTCCTCCTTTCGATTTACTTGTCTGGAATGACACGGGAACATACTAAAATAGTGAGAATTCCAAAGAATTCCCAGTAGGTGAAAATTTACTTATCATACAGCGTCATCATCATCATTCCAGCTACTTCAGTTTATTAAGAAAACATGTGAACAATTATAGTTGATTTTTAATTTCATAAACATATAATCCCGAAGTAGTTTCATTTTATTTACAAACACTTAAAAATAATCTCATACTTCATCATTAATGCAAGCATCATTTTCAATCATGTCAATGCATAGCTTACCTTTGTTATTCTCCTATTTAATACCCTAAACTAGACAATGAGCTCATTACTAGACTTAGGTTGCTCCAGCAGGGTCGTGCTCAACTTAACTGTATCACCCTTTGGGGTCCCATAGGGTCGTGCTCAGCTTAACTGTATCACCCTTGGGTCAATATGTCTTTCCCGCAGGGTCGTGCTCGGCTTAACCGTATCACCCGTTGGGTACCATCAGGGTCGTGCTCAGCTTAACTGTATCACCCTTCAGGTATTATCTTTCTTTAGTCTTTCCTCAGGGTCGTACTCGGCTTAACCGTATCACCCTTTGGGTACCATCAGGGTCGTGCTCGGCTTAACTGTATCACCCTTCAGGTATTATCTTTCTTTAGTCTTTCCCTCAGGGTCGTGCTCAGCTTAACCGTATCATCCTTTGGGCACCATCAGGGTCATGCTCAGCTTAACTGTATCACCCTTTAGGTCTTATCTTTTTATCTTTCTTAATGCACATGACATGCTCAATGACATGCAAAGCTACATAACTCATGTCATACAATTATGTCACAAAACATCAAGATTTCATCATCACAAAAGAAAATCATAACAAAGAACATCATAACAACAAGATTTCTTACTACATATGATTCGGTTCTTCCTATAATCTATACTCATCTAACAGTCATTAACTCATCTTTTAATATGTTAAACTAGACTTCCTAAGCTTTCTAAAAAGGTATCACATGCCTCAATTGGAGTTATAAAACTCTATATATAATATTTTAAAAATAGAACTTCAAATCTGCCAGCAGTCTCAAAATTCCACACTAACATCTCCTAGTGTTTTCACGATTTCAAGCAGTAAAACTTCTAGTTTTAGATGAAATTTTTATATGTTATATTTGACATTTAGATCTTTAATTCCATATATCATACACCTTATTTGAGTAAGAAATAAGAGAGAAATAAATTTTGTAAAACGGATGGCAGAAGCTGTTTGGGTGTGGACAGTTTTGGGCAGCTTGAGCTAAAATAATTTCTGGGCATGATTCACAACTTATTTTGGTCCCATATTTTAGTACAACATAGAGGACATCATAAGCTTTAAAATGAGTAGTCAAACACCTCGTTTGGTTAAGTACAGAGGGAGATATAAAATTTTAAAGACAGTCCAAAATTCAGCTCAAAATCATTCGAATAATCTCAAGAATCAAGTGATAAATAAATCTAAACCTTCACCTACCTCAAACAAGTTTGCTTCCAATTCCTCCAAGTATTTGGCTGCACCTCAAGTTATTGAAAGAATGAAAGGCTTGACTAGTATTTGATGCTTTGGAAAGGTGAAGAAGGCAATAGAAGTGAAGGACTGTGGTTTCTATATCAAGAAGGAAGTAAGAAAGCAAAGTGAAGAGAGAAAATGCAATTGGCCGTAAGTTTGAGGGAGAGATATCATGTCTTGAAAAGGAAAGGATGAAAGTGAAATGAAAGAGATGGGAGAGAGTTTCACGTGACGGTGTAGTAGGATGAAGTCTTGAGAATGACTTCTACTTAAGGCCTCCCCCCCCCCCTTTTATATAGAGTCTAGAAAATAATAGAATATTTACAAAAATCTCCTAAGTCATGATCCTTCCATTACAAGTGTCCCTACACTTGTCATGACCTTTACAAGTGTCCCACCACTTGTCATGGTCTTGAAGCTTCTTCCTTCGTCCTTCCAAGTGTCCCTCCACTTGGCAAATCATGAAGTTCTCCATGGTTCTCCATCTTTCATGTGACCATCCAATAAATAGGAGAAGATTTTTCTTTTCTTCATGCCATTTTGTACACATGTCCTTCAAGGCATGACACCTTTCTTCCAAATGTCCTCTTACTTGGCATGTTCATGAAGTTTCTCTCTTCTTCTAGCTTATTCACGTGGACAGCAAAGAAGGAGGAGGAAATTTACTTTCTTTCATGCTACTTTGTATAAATAATTCTCAAAGCATGATGGCTTCTTATCCCTTCATCAATGGTGGCTTACAAGTGACTAGATGTTTCTTAAGTCTTCATGATTGTATCTTATCATTTTAATTTATGAAGCTTAAGATATTCTTCTATTTATCATGTTTTCATCTTCTTAAAGAGAAGAAGATTATGTGGTTTTCCTTGTATCCACATGTCACCTTTTACGAAGAAGAAGAATTCAATTTAAAGATAACTTCACACATGGCATTTCCTAGAAGGAAGTAAAGTTCAATTCGAACTCTTCTACCTAAAAGATAATATTGAATAATAGACTCTAGAGATTTCTCTACAAAATATCTAATTAAAATACCCAGGGGCATTTTGGTAACTTGCCACTTACTCCAGGGGCATTTTTGTCATTTCTACTTCAAAATATCTAACCAAAATATCTAAGGGTATTTTGGTAATTTTTACCTTAAGGGTATTTTGGTAATTTCTTCTTCAAGGAAAGGGTAATATGGTCAATCGTTTTCAAACATTTTTGTAATTTCTCTTTTTATCTATAATCGACATAATCAAATTTTTGGGATGTTACAATTCACCCCTCCTTTTAAAAATTTTGCCCTCAAACTTTACCTGATTATACTAAACCTCTAACAACTCTAAACTAACAATTTAATACCATATTTTCCACTAACCAATTCATACCTATGTATTCAACCAACCTTTTATTCAACCATCCAATAGAAACTTAAATCAAAATATCTAGCTCGCCCCTTCTATATTATTCTAAATAATTTATTACTAACAATTTTATATCATATATTTCATCCAATCAATCAAAATATATTAAAATTTCTATATGTTGGATTTGTAATCTAACCCACCACCTTGGATTCTCCGTTGGAAATTATTCCCTATAGCATTGTTTTGCTTTCTCTGGAAATTTTGTTGGGGTCTCTGATCATACCAAAGGCCATTCACCTGCACCGGGTCAGCTCCTACCAATGTAGGACATTCATTAGATTCATGCTCACCTTGGCAATACTCACATGTGGGAGGTTGCATTCTGCTGGATGAAGCTTGAGCTGCTGAGACTTGGAGTTTGTCAATCTTTGCATTTAATTTGGCTAATTGCTAAGCCAATATTTTCTGTTCAGCTAACATTGCATCATTACTCCCTAACTGGATAACTTCTCTTTTGGGCTGAATTGGGGTGCGTTCATTTTCATCATGGGCTAGAGAGTCAATCAACTCATACGTCTGAACTGCAGTTTTCGATCTTATGGAACCACCAGCTGCAACATTAACAATAAGGCGTGATTCAGGTATCATTCCATTAAAGAAAATACATATCTTTTTACCCACAGACATGTCATATTGTGGACACCTCCAAATCAGATTCTTGAAATCTATTCCATGCTGCACACAAAGTTTCCCTCTCATGTTGAGTGAAATTGGTGATTTCATTCACCAACCTATTGTATTTATCCATTGAAAAGTATTGAGAGAAGAATTTTGCGACTAGTTCGTCCCAAGTGGTTATACTATTTGAGGTCTGTCTATCTAACCATCTAAGTGCTATCCCTTTAACATCAAAAGGAAATAACCTTAATCTTATAGCATCATCTGACACTCCTTGGTGTCTAATGGTATCACAGATTCTCAGAAATCTGTCAATGAAATCATGGGGATCTTCATTATCTTCCCCTCCAAACTGATTGCATTCCACCAATGTCATCAATGAAGGATGAATGTCGAAGTGGTTTGCTTCAATTGGTGGTCTCACAATACTGGAGTTTGGTCTAGTGAACAATGGAGCCAGAATATCCTCCATCAGTTCATCTTCCGGTCTTGGTTGATTGTTCCCTCGGTCAGCCATTTCTGATTCTAATTCAAAGATTGAATCACAATCAGAGTCTTCTGCTTCTCTTTCTCTTTCTCTGGATAGTCTCATGTTTCTTCTAATAGTTCTTTCTATTTCAGGATCATACTGTAGATGATCAGGATTAACTACACCTCGCATAAACTAAGAAAAGCAGTTTAGTAACAAAAGAAATTTCAATCTCAAGATTTAAAGTTAATATAAAATTGGCTATTGCAATCCCTGGCAACGACGCCAAAAACTTGTTGCGAATTCGGCAAGTGTACCGTTCGTTTCAAGTAATAAAGTGAGTAAGTCAAGTATTGTCTCCACAGGGATTGAATGCAATTTTATGGTAACTTAATGTCTTAGAAATTGGAAGGCAAATAATAAGTTGAGAGAATTGGTTGAGTTTGTAATTACGTAACATAAATGAAAGGACAGAAATTTAACGAGAATGTAAACTACAGTTAAAATGATTTTAGTGCAGTGTTGAGAGATAATTGTGGTTTAAGCGCATTCCCCTACGATTCCTACCTTCTATACTTTAATTAATTATTAACTTGAATTATTTCTAATTGCTCAGCTGATGTATTTTCATATGATTAGCTAAATCCTAATCCCTTAGTAATTTAACCCTTTGGTGAAATTAAAAATCCTAATCCCTTAGTGAGTCCTTCTTAAACCAAGCATTTAGCAAATACATCCTGAAATTACTGCAACTACACATTTCTATCCCTAGGTAATGTATAAATTGTTGTTTTACTCATTTCAGAAACTAGAATCCCAAGATCCCTATTGTGAATCCTAACCCTAAACATCTTAATAGAATGGCCAGTCCCAATTAAGACACAATGCAATGAAGAACAGAATAAAACAAAGCAATTATGATAATTCTCATTAAAACCAATCAAGACATAGAGGAGTTCACATAGGTTCTTGGCTCAACCATAATACAAAAATTTAGCCAAGCATACTCAGAACTGACATTACTCCCACAACTAACATGTTTCTAGAAAGGAATTACCAGAGGAAAAGAAGAGATTACACAGAGTTGCTATACTGCAGTTCCTTAATGATTCCAATCTTCTCCAAAGGTTCTTCAATGGCTTCTTCTGCAGAAGATCTGTCGAAGGTCCAAAGGAAGCTTCTTCTTTGTGACCCAGAGGTCCCTTTTTATCTCCTATACGTTCTAGGTTTAATTTTGGTAACAAGGAACTTTTCCCCAAGCTAAATCAGTATCAAATCTTTTAAATTAGGAAATATCGAGCTTGTGGCGCAACTAGCGCGGAGTCCCACGCTGATCGCGTGGGATGTTCGAGTTGATTAGGCTGTTCTGCGACTCTGGCACTGATAGCGTGGTGTCCCACGCTGATCGCGTGTGATGTTCGAATTGACTGTCTAATTTTGATATATTGGCGCTACTCGTGTGGACGGCCACGCTGATAGCGTGGCTTATTCGAGTTGAAGGTTGTCTTTTGAACATCTGGCGCAAATGGCGCGGATGTGGCGCGATTAGCGCGGGGTCTTCGAATTGAATACTTGTTCCTGATACCCTGGCGCTGATGGCGTGGTTACTCGCGCTAGTCGCGCGGCTTCTTCGAGAGCACTAACTTGCTGTTTTAGCTTCTTGTCCTCTCTTGTTGGTTCCTAAATAACAAAATCAATAATAAATCAAAGTAATATGCAATTAAGTGATAACATATCAGTTAGTCTTAAGACATCGGTCAAGCACTCTAGAGAGACTATCCAAACATACATCAAAAGAGGAACCATAAACAGTGAAATCATCCATAAACACCTCCATGCAACTCTCTAATAAATCAGAAAAGATGCTTACCATGCACCTTTGGAAGGTGCCAGGTGCATTGCATAGGCCAAAAGGCATCCGGGTGTAAGCAAATGTGCCAAATGGACAGGTGAATGTGGTCTTGTGTTGATCCTCTGGTGCAATATGAATCTGCATGTAACCAGAAAAACCATTAAGAAAACAATAATGTGATTTACCTTCCAACCTCTCTAAGACTTGATCAATGAAGGGAAGAGGGAAATGGTCCTTGTGAGTGGCCTGGTTGAGTCTCCTGTAATCAATGCAAACTCGCCAACTATTGGCCACTCTAGTCTGAATCAGCTCATTATCTTGATTCTTCACAACTATGAGACCCGACTTCTTAGGAACCACTTGGACAGGTGAAACCCAAGTGCTATCTGAGATGGGATAGATGATCCCTGCAACTAGTAGCTTTGTCACTTCCTTCTTCACCACATCCAGAATAATGGGATTCAGCCTCCTCTATGGCTGCCTCACCGGCCTAGAGTCATCCTCCAAAAGTATTTGATGCATGCATATAGAAGGATTAATGCCAGGAAGGTCAGCAAGGGTCAATCCAATGGCCTTTTTGTGGCCTCTCAAAACATGCAACAGCTTCTCTTCATGCTCAAGTGACAGGCTGCTAGATATAATGACTAGAAACATGCAATCCAAGGAAGGTGGCTGAATGGTGGAAGGCAAGGAAAGAATGGGGGCTGAGGGAAGTGGGATAGTAGGCTTAGAACCTGTATCTGTACCTGCAACACAATCAGAGTGAAGTGCGAAGGAAATCTTCACACAAATACTACATGCAACAGTAGAATCATCACAGGTACAATTACAAGAACCAAGATCAAAATCAGAAAAATCAAAAGAATCAGAAAAATCAGAAAGTAAATCAGAAATATCTACACTATCTACTACAACATCAATGATATCAAGAAGAAGGACAGAATGCTCCTCTACAGGATGTTTCATGGCCTCAAAAATGTTAAACTAGACAACGTCATCACCAAATTCCATAGACAAAGTTCCTGCATACACATCAATTTTGGTCCTGGCTGTCATCAAGAATGGGCTCCCTAAGATCAATGTGGAACTATGGCTGGAAGACTCATTCTCCATGTCCAAAATATAAAAATCCCCAGGGAAAATCAAATTATTAACTCGTACCAACACATCTTCAATAAGTCCAAGTGGAAGCGCAACACTCCTGTTGGCCAAGTGAATGACAACACAAGTGGGTTTCAACTCACCAAGGTGTAGTGATCTATAAACTGATGTGGGCATGACATTAATGGAGGCTCCAAGATCACACATGGCATCTGCAAAAGTAATACCTCCAATGGTGCATGGAATAGTGAAAGTGTCAGGATCCTTGCACTTCTGTGGCAAGGTAGATAGTGGCATGGAATCAACAGTCTTGCCCTGTATAAGTGCAGATACATTCTTTCCCATCTTCACTTGCTCATCTCCCTTCAGCTTCCTCTTATGAGTGCACAAATCCTTCAACAACTTTGCATATTTCGGAATCTATTTGATGGCATCCAATAGGGGAATGTTGACTTCAACCCTCCTGAAAATATCAAGCAAATCAGAATCAAATTCCACTTTCTTTGCAGAAATGGATCTAGAAGGAAAAGGTAGAGGAATTAGAGGAGTATGCTTTGGTGCAGAATCTAATTTAGCACCAACAACTGTTGTAGCAAACTGTCCAATCTGAGTCTAGAGATCTTGGATGATGGCACTGACATTCTGTTGAAACTGAAGGTTAGTGTGGCCATTTGCTTCATCAAGTCCTCCAAAGAAGGTCCAGAACTGGTCTGCACAGGTTATGCAGGTGGTGTATGTGCAAGTGCAGGTTGCTGGAACTGTGGCTGTTGTCTGAATGGGGGAGGTTGGTATTTGGTGGTGGCAGGCTGGAAGTGCTGCTGTGGAGGTCTGAAGGGCTGCTGCTGTTGTGGTGGACTAGGACCATACCTCAAATTCGGATGATCTCTCCAACCAGGATTATAAGTGTTAGAGTAAGGATTATACTACTGTTGAGGTCTAAATGGTTGTCCAGGTTGCATGGCAGAAACTTCAGCAGCTTGTTCTGTCTCTTGGAGAGTGGGACATGCATCTGTTGGATGATCAGGCGCACAACAAATACCACAAAGTCTTGGTTGGTTGGCTGCCATCACATTCTGTTGTTGACCAATAGCAAGCTGCCTCACAAGGGATGTCAACTCTGTCAATTTGTTCTCCAACCTCTGGTTATCAACAACCATAGAAACATAAATTTCATTTGCAGCCTTGGATGTAGCAACACCTCTAGTACCAAATTGTTGATAATTGGCTGCCATGTTAGAAATCAATTGCCTTGCAGCAAAAGGGGTCTTGTCCATCAAAGCGCCTCCACTAGCTACATCTATCATACTCCTATCCATCAACATACCTTCATAAAAATACTGAATTAACAATTGCTCACTGGATGGTGTGGCCAAGGACTGGTTGTACCTTCAACCAGATCCTATCAACACTTGGACAGATATGAAGAGAAGATTTCTCCAGAAATCTTCTCTTCATATCTGTCCAAGTGTTGATAGGATCTGGTTGAAGGTACAACCAGTCCTTGGCCACACCATCCAGTGAAAAAGGAAATGCCTTCATCTTGACATAATCTTCATGAATGTCATATGGTCGCATGGTGGAACACACTACATGAAACTCCTTAAGATGCTTGTGTGGATCTTCACTTGCAAGACCATGAAACTTTGGAAGCAAATGGATCAGTCCAAATTTTAGCTCATAACTGACCTCAGTCTCAGGATATTGAATACACCAAGGTTGGTAAACAACATCAGGTGTAGCCAATTCCTTAAGAGTTAGGTTGCTATCAGTCATTGTATCAAGATGTTCAGAAGTAGAAGGGTTAGAAGTAAATTCAGAATCAAAGTCAGAAGACACTATGCTACTGTCTAAAACTACATTATCAAAGTCATCTAAACTAATATTATGTCTGTTTAATCTGCGAAATGTCCTATCTATCTAAGATTCATATGCATGTAATTCACTTGATGCGGACCTAGTCATGCACAATTCAGCTCATAAGGAACAATAAACACAAACAACACAGAAATGTCAGACAGCTATTCTACCAGGACACTACTCACTATATATGCTGAAATGAAATAGAAATTGGAAAACTATCCTAAATATTTTTTAAAAAATCTAGAAAAATAACAGTGAAAGTCTAAAAATCATGATTGATTTTTGTGATTTTTTTGGTGATTTTTAAAAATCATGAAAATAGAAAATTGCCTCAAAAGTGGCCTAAATGAAGGAATTTTGCGATTTGGACCTCTCCTGACCGTGTGCATCCTTTATAAGGTTGCTATGATGCATTAATTTTTCACACATTCTGGGAAAATTTCAGCCCATTCCAAGATAGTTTACTGTGAAATGATCAGAATGCCCTTACACAAATTGTAAAAACAGTGTTAAAACTCCTACTTAGAGGTCGAATTTGCCAATTTTAATCCAGACCCAACCCCTAGGAGGGATTGCTTTTGTTTAAAATGGGGGATAAACTTTGGAAAAAAAATCGCAAAGCAAAACTGCACAGGTCTGAAAAATTTTGGACAACAAATTGACACTACAAACATAACTACACTACACAAATTCTCATCCCATTACTACTCTGTTTTCCCCCTGTTTTTACTCTATTTTTCTCTGTGTTTTTTGACAGCACACATGAAACTACATCATCCACACTTCATAATGAACAAAAACTATCATGCAATTATGTAACAAAGTACGATTGTGCAGCAAAATGTAAATATCCAGTGAATGTAACTTCTTCTCTTTATATATATATATATATATATATATATATATATATATATTACTACTACTGCTATGAACTAATTACAGTGAATTAAAGCTAGCACACAATGAACCGTGTCCCCGACAACGGCGCCATTTTTGATAAGTGTTTGTCATGTCGCTTTAAAACAATTAAACTACGCTAATTCTGTAGCACAGAATTAAACTAGGTCGACTCAGAGACATAATCAATATGGTTCCAACTTCAATTCACTAGTAAATAATGGGGGGATTTTTATCAAACAGTTTGCATGCGCTAAATGAAAATTGCAGAAAATTGCATAAACTAACAGAATTGATAACAAGTAATGTAAAATAGATTAAAGAGCATCAATCCAATTCACCAAACCAAGCTATTTGAATCATCATCATTCTTAGAAATTTATCCTATTGTGAAAGTTCATTCAATTTCGTTAGAAGCAGTCCAATCAAATTAACCCCTAAATTAATTGAAACCACAACCCTAATTGAAATATCATCGAATTAATCTGTGATTTATATTTGAAATTAGGAAATGAATCCATAACCTAATCCGCTTTCAATCCTAAACGCATTCATAATCATGAAAACAAAATAGCAATTGAAGAAGAAAGTGAACATTCACACAAAATTCGAAATACTAAACCAAAACACAAATTTTTCTCTTGCTTGGGTTGGATCCTTGGATTGATTGATTATTTAGCCTTCCATGATCATCATCAATGAAAGCCCCATGAAATAAGTGCATGAAAATGGAAGAAGGGAAAACGAAAATGAAGAACAATGAAGAACAAGGAAGAACAGTTGAGAGAAAATAAGAGAAAAGGTTTTGATTCTAAAAACTTAAAAAGAGAAATGTAAAACTGTTTTTGCAAAATGAAATGTAATGTAATAATTCCTCCTAATGTCACTAATATATAGTGACTAAGTCTGAAGAAAAGAATGGGCCATGAGAACCAATCAATTTTAATTATTTATGCTATTTACACCAATAAAAGACCAACTCGCAACCCAAAAATATAAGTGCAGTGGTTCTGACTTCAAAGCCTAAAATGACCCTCCAAATGGCATAAATAAAAGTCCACTAACTTGCCTAAGACAAAAACTGAATTAGAATGGGAAAATAAAAGTCCAAGAGAAGTCAAATAAGCTAAGAATGATAGAAAAATATTTAACTAAATGTACTCCATCAGCTGACATGGAGGGCAAACACATGTGTCCGGGTTGACACTTAGAGAATGAATCAACACTAATAATGTAGCAATGCTGACATGGAGGGTGTCCACATGTATGGTGATCCCATAGTGATGGCCACATGTAATTTTACCATATTTGGACGGTACAAGTTATAACATAGGATATAAAAATATAAAATCAGTAACAAGGATTTAGGAAACTAGTTGATTATACTTTACTGCTATTAATATTTATGGTCATTAAAACAAATATTTTTTTTATCAATACTAATTAATCACTAAAACTCTATAAAGCGGCATTTGTAGTAAGAACTTGTCGATCAACGTCATTTTTAGAGTCATGTAAATACATATCCAAAGAAAAGAAAACATGTTCTTTTAAATCCATAAAAAATAAATATAAATGTTAAATTAATTATGTTAAATCTTTTTATTATTAGATCGTGTATTTGTCCTTTTAGTACTTTTATATTTTCCTTTTCATGTCTTTTTGCATTTTTCATTAATTATTTGTTTATTGATGAACATTTTTTAAATTCTAAAAATTTCTAAAGGTGATTTTTATTGGGTGATTCGTATATCATGTATGTTTTAATTTTTTTTGGAATTTTTCTTTTAGTTTTATTTTCTTTTTTGCTTAATTTTATTTTCTTATAAAAATAGGTTACATAAATAAAAATAATGTTATTTGAATATATACAAATAAAGAATCACGCATAATAAATACTTTAAATATAGAAAAGAAGTCTCTCTCTTTGCATGCCAATAATAACATCATCGATCAAGATTCTCCCCTCTGAACACGAAAGAAAATAGTTTCTTTGGATTTGGCGTTGTCCCCCATTCTCCAATTCTCCTTCTGCTTCCAAGTTAATCATGGGTTTCAAATCCCTTTTTAACAAGAAGAAGTAGAAACTTCTGAAGACGACGTCGTCTTCGTCCTCATTACCCCACGCGCTACCACTATGTTTCACTCACCATGCATCGCCCCTGTGACGGAGGACCTCAAATACGTCTTCAAGAAGTTTGACGCCAACAACGATGGCAAAATCTCCGCTTCGGATCTCGGCTCCGTGATGAAAAGCATGGGCCAGCCCGCGGCCGAAAAAGAGCTAAAGAAACTGATTCGAGAGGTCGATTTCGATGGTGACGGCCACATCAACATGGCTGAGTTAATTTAATTGAATACCAAGGGCGTGGACCCCAACGAGGTTTTGGAGAATCTGAAATACATTTTCTCCATCTTTGATCTTGACAATAATGGTCCAATTACCGTAGAGGAGCTTCCAATGGTGATGGTGATCCTCAGAGATGCGCTTTTCATCGACGAGTGTTGAAAGATGATAGTCAGCATTGACAACAACGACAACAACGACAACATGATCAACATTGACAAGTTTCAAACAATGATGATCTGGAACATGAACAAATAAATAACTACGTCAAAAGATTCTTTGATTTTCTTTTTCTTCCTCTTCATTGTCGTCACTCTTATTGTTATTATGCATTCCTCTCCTATTATTCTCTAGCTTCTATCTTTTCTCTATTTCCCATTAACAAATTAGGAATTCAAGAATTGATGTGTGTGTGTAGATTTCCAAGTTTTTGGATATCTGATTTATGTGGTGATCATAACCATGCACAAAAAATATCATATTCGATTTCCCGCAAACATCAATTGTTGAAATCCTAATTTGTTAACGAGAAATAAAGAAAAGATAGAAGCTAGAGAATAATAGGAGAGGAATGCATAATAACAATAAGAATGATGATGGTGATTAGAGGAAAAAAGAGAAAATCAAAGAACCTTTTGATGTAGTTATTCATTTGTTCATGTTCTTGGTCATCATTGTTTGAAACTCGTCAAAGGTTATCATGTCGTCATTATTTCCATCGACCCCGACTATCATCTTCCAGCACTCGTTGATGGAACACAGGTTTGCGAGGCTCGCCATCACCATTTTAAGCTCCTATGTGGTAATCGAACCATTATCATCAAGATCAAAGATGGAGAAAGAGTTCTTCAGATTCTCCAAAACCTCGTCGGGGTCCAACCCCTTGGTATTCAATTTGATAAACTCAACCAAGTTAATGTGGCCGTCGCTGTCGGAATCGACCTCTCGAATCAATTTATTTAGCTCTTCTTCGGTCGCAGGCTGGCCCAAGCCCTTTATAATGGAGCCGAGATCTGAAGCGGAGATTTTGCCATCGCCGTTGGCGTGGTGAGTGCAACGATAGCGGTGGTGAGTGGGGCAATGAGGACAAAGATGACGTCGTCTTTATAAGTTTCTTCTTTTTCTTGTTAAAAAGGGATTTGAAACCCATGATTAACTTGGAAGCATAAAAAGAATTGGAGAATGGGGGACGACGCCAAATCCAAAAAAACTACTCTCTGTCATGTTCAGAGGAGAGAATCTTGATTGATGATGTTATTATTGGCATGCAAAGAGAGGGGCTTCTTTTCTATATTTAAAGTATTTATTACACGTGATTCCTTATTTGTATATATTAAAATAAATTTATTTTTATTTATATAACTTGTTTTTTTTAAGAAAATAAAACTAAGCAAAAAAATAAAATAAAACAAAAAGAAAAATTCCAAAAAAAATTAAAAAATACGGGATCTATGAATCACCAAATAAAAATAGCATTTAAAATCTTTAGAATTTAAAAAAATTTCATGAATAAATAAATAATTAATGAAAAACGAAAAAAGGATGAAAAGCAAAAGGAAACGAAAATAGAAATAAAAAAATACTAAAAGGAAAATACATGATCTAGTAATAAAAAGATTTAACTTAATTAATTTAACAATTATATTTAATTTTTATGGATTAAAAAATAAAATCTAAAAAAAACGCATTTTTATTTTCTTTGGATATGTATTTTCATTACTCCAATAGTGACATTGACCGACGAATTTTTGTTGCCATAGAACAAGCACCGCTTTATAGAATAGAGTTTTAGTGACTAATCAGTATTGGTAAATAATATATTATATTTTATGACCATAAATATTAATTGCCAGTAAAATAGAATTAATTAGTTTCCTAAACTCTTTG
The DNA here is from genome assembly GCA_013407115.1 of Glycine latifolia. Lineage (NCBI taxonomy): Eukaryota > Viridiplantae > Streptophyta > Magnoliopsida > Fabales > Fabaceae > Glycine > Glycine latifolia. The sequence goes on from QARZ01041105.1 coordinate 248,321, forward strand.
TACTGTACAAAATGGTAAAATTACATGTGTCTAGCCTCTGTGTCAATCATGCTACAGTAATGGCGCAAATGTCCGCCCTCCGTGTCAACCTTGCTACAGTAGTGCAGATGTCAACCCACAGTGGTCACGTCTCCCTGGCCAACAACTTATCTGTTACACTTATTTATTCAAATAAATGTAACTACTTTATCTCCTAGCATATCTCCAATTATTTACAAGGGATTTTCTAGAAGGGATTATCTACAAGCTGTTACTTATCTACAAGTAACAGTCTATCTACAAGGTACACATTATCTTCTATTTGAATTATATAACTGCCTGCTATTATCTGTTTATATTTTCAACAGATTAATTATCAAATAAAGGCCCAAGGCCCATATTCCACTCCATGAATACAGGTTCTCTCTAAACCTTTAATCATCTCATTCATACTGCAAATTCAATCACGGTGAACATATTCTGAGACCACCTCGGACACTCATATACTCAGTTATTCTTCCATAATTAATTTACTTAATTGAGCATCAAAGTCATTTCCTTTGTTTTGCAGGTCCCCTTCCTTAACAAGGTCGACTCTCTGTCCAATGTGCAAGGTCTGGAATCCACTTAGACCATCTCCATCTTGGCACGTGGCATTTCTAGATTTTGGTAACTGGCCTTGTCTTATCTCTCACAAATTTGTAGATATTTTCCTTATCTTTCCAGGGACTACTCATATGCACCATTTGGAGTTTTTTAGAGCTCTGTAGGTCCTATACAAGGAAGATAGGTCAAGTAAGCAAAAATTCTGAAAATAAACAACAATTATCAATTAAGCCCACTTGTTTGCCTAAGGCAAAAACTGAATTAGAATGGGAAATACAAGTCCAAGAGAAGTCAAATAAGCTAAGAATAATAGAAAAATATTAAACTAAAAATACTCAATCAATGGACGTCTCAATGGGAGTGTGGCGCCCGAGACTGGAGCCTGTACTGACCATTGACGTGAGTGGACAATGAATGTTTGAGGATCATTTTATGCTTGGAATTTAGAACCACTGCACTTGAATATTGGGTTGCAACTGGTGTAATTAGTAATTAGTTAGATTAGTTGGGCTTAATTATGGCCCATCCTTTCCTACTGACTCAGTCACTATATTTTAGTTATTTGGAGACACACTTCATTTTAGCACAAACTTATTTTGTAGTGACTTTTAGAAGTTTTTAGAATTAAAACCCTTTCTCTTATTTTCTCTCAACTATTCTTCATTGTTCTTCACTGTTCTTCATTTTCATTTCTGTTCTTTCATTTTCTTGCACTAATTTTGTGGGGCTTCCATTGATGATGATCATGGAAGGATAAACAATCAATCAATCCAACCCAAGCAAGGAGAATCTGAGTTCTGGTTTGGTATTTCAATTTCTGTATGAATGTTCACTTTCTTCTTCAATCCTCTATTTGATTTTCATGATTATGAATGTTTTTAGGATTGAAAATGGATTGGGTTACGGATTCATTTCCTAATTTCGAATTTTAATCACGGATTATTTGGATGAAATTTCAATTAGGTTTGTGGTTTCAATTAATTTAGGGGTTAATTCGATTGAACTGCTTCTAATGAAATTGAATGAACTTTCATAACAAGATCATTATCTGAGAACTATGATAACTCGCATTGCTTTGGTTTGGTGAATTGGATTGATGCTTTTTAATCTATTTTGGAATACCTATTATCAATTCCGTTAGTTTCTATTTTGCTACTTTTTTCTGCAATTTTTGTTTATCGCATGCAAACTGTTCGATAAAAATCCCCCTATTATTTACTAGTGAATTGAAGTTGGAACCATATTGATTGTGTCTTTGAGTCGACCTAGGTTAATCCTATACTACAGAATTAGCATAGTTTAATTGTTTTGAAGCTATACGACATCGGTTATCATCCATCCCTCCTCAAATGACCATGACTAATGCAGGCACCATCTAGCAACTCCAAAACCACATAGCGGAGAATGGAACGAAGACATGAAGAAGAATTTCGAAGGCTGAAAGCTAACCATGACTAGCTGGAAGTTAGAGTGAGACGTCCTCAGGGAGATGAGCACTTCCCCCTCACAAGAAATGAACAAACTCAAGGTGAATCGCACCCTCAACAAAATGTCAACCCTCTAGGCAGTCCTAGTTCCTCTAGGTATACCATCTAGAAGAGCGAACAACACGATGACACTTTTTTGTCAATCGTATTATGTATGTCAATCTTCCTTCTTGGTGGAAATCTCTCTATCTTGAAAGGTATAATAACAACACCAATCCAGAAGAGCATCTGGTTGCCTTCCTCACTCAGGCAAATTTGTACACAAACAGCAACTTGGTGCTATGTCGAGTGTTTCCTACTTCTCTAAAGAGAGTAGCTCTAACATGGTACGATGCGCTTCCCCCGCAGTTCATAGGCTAACTTTCGTTGCACTAGCCACTCTGCGTCAAGCAAATGACGAACCTCTCCAAACGTTCATGGAACATTTTGGACGAGTAGCTGTTCAGATTAGAAACCTCAATCTTGAGGTAGCATTACACTACATGATGCTGGCGTTATGACTTGGCAAGTTAATGGATAGTCTATGCAAGAAAACTCCTTCTAGCATGGACGAGATACGCCAACGGGCTAAAGGTTACATACAAATGGAGGAGATGTCCAAGTTCCAGAATGAAGTTAGACAGATCAGGCAGAAGCGAGAAAAGCATGAATTGACAGCCAAAGTCAATCCCTAGAGGTCAGACAAAAAGCAGAAGTTGGACAAACAACAGTCAATCGGGTCACAAGCATGGAGGAAGTCTTCAATACGAAGGTACAGGTGAAACTACCAACACCTTCATCGTCTCTCAAGCTAAGGCGAACCCTAACAAATACTGCCGATTTCATCACGGCAACGACAATAACATTGAAGAGTGTTGGGCCTTGAAGGACAAGACTAAAGAACTTATCCAGGTAGGGTACTTGTCACGATCTATCAAAAGAACTGACAACCCCTCAATTGGAAATAAACATGGGGGCAACATGAAGACCAATATAGGAACCAGGATGCTGACAGAAGAAGAGACAGGGAAAGACAGAGGCAACAACAGCCCAGACAGGAGCGTCAGCCCCCTCTTCAATAGGAGAATGAGCTTACCCAACACATCTGAGGTGTAATCAACACTATTGCGGGCGGGTTCTCTCATGGGGATCATCCAGCCAATCTCGAAAGATACATCTACATGTTATACGGGACATCAATATCAATTATGTCGATATTCCCTTACCACGAAGTCTCCCTCCTATTACATTCACAGATGCAGATTTCAAGGGAATCAATCCTATCAATGAGGATAACCTGATGTGGTGTCCCTTATAATCACTAAATTTAAATTTTTGAAGGTTCTCATTGATCAGGGTAGCTCTATCAACATTTTATACTGGAAGACCTTTTAGAAATTGGATATCTCATCAGACATGATTCAACCTCACCCCAGACCTCTCTTAGGCTTTGTAGGAGAAAAGGTAGAAACACGGGGTTATGTGGACCTTATGACCACCTTCGATTAGGGTTCACTCTCGAGGAGTTTTACCATCAGGTATTTAATTATCGATGCCGACACCTTTTACCTTGCTTTGATTGGTAGGAAAACACTGAACAAGCTTGGAGCCATTGTCTCCATGCCTCACTTAAAGATGAAATTCCCTACCATGATGGGGGAAATAGTCACTGTAAAGGTAGATCAGAAGCAAGCCTGACAGTGTTACATAGAGAGTTTGAAAGTGACACTATATCCTCCTAGAAGGGAGCCAGGCAGATACCGTCCCACTTCGGGGGGTACCAGCTAGGTCATGAGCATGGATAAAGCGTCCACCCTTTATACCCTAACTGTCTATACAGCTCACCATGACAACAGTTTCGATGTGGATCCGTGTGATGACAATATTGACAAAGGACCAAAGCCAACCGAGGAACTCATCAAATTGCAGCTTGACTCGGGCAATGTACACAACTCAGTAAAGACCTCACTTGTCATGAGCACAGACATATAGCCAATGTGCTCCGTAAAAATGCAGACCTATTCGCCTTGCAACCATCTGACATGCCCGACATCGATTCCAGCATCATATGTCCCAAGCTGGCAATATACCCACAAGCTAAACCGATAACCCAGAAGAAATGTAAGATGGGAGAAGAGAGACGCAAGGCAGTCAAAGAAGAGGTCGACAAGTTATTGAAGGCCAACTTCATCAGAGAGGTCAGATACTCTACCTGGCTCTCTAACATTTTAATGGTCAAAAAGGCCAGTGGCAAGTGGTGTATGTGCATCGACTTCACCGACCTCAACAAGGCATGCCCAAAAGACGAGTACCCATTACCCAGCATTAACAGACTGGTCAATGACGTGTCAGGGTTCTAGATCCTGAGTTTCCTGGACACATACTCTGGGTACAACTAAATCTAGATGCACACCCTAGACGAAGAGAAGACAACATTCATTACTGAAGATGCCAATTACTATTACAGAGTCATGCCTTTCGGCCTAAAAAATGCAGGGACCATATACCAGCGACTAATGGATAAGGTCTTCAAAAAAAATCGGTCATAATGTCGAGGTCTACGTTGATGACACGGTCAACAAATCTCAGAGTATAGCTCAAGATGTGAAAGATCTAGAAGAAGTGTTTGAAGAAGTTAGGAGGTATGACATGCGTCTTAACCCCGAAAAATGCACATTTGGGGTGGGTGGCGGAATGTTCCTTGGTTTCACGATCACACATCATGGAATTAAAGACAACTCGGACAAATGTACAACCATACTACAGATGCATAGCCCAACCAACGTCAATGAAGTTCAAAAACTGAACGGAAGACTAGCGGCTCTGTCAAGGTTCCTCTAAAAACTCGTCGAAAAGGAAAAGCCTTTCTACAGATTATTCAACAAGATCGAACCTTTCCTTTGGAATGAAGCTTACGAGTAGGCCTATAAGGCATTCGAGAAGACAATTGTTGCACCGCCTATCTTAATTCGACCTAGACCAGAGACACTATTGCTTCTATATCTCTCAGTAGCATATGAGGTTGTCAGCTTAACACTTGTCCAAGAAGAGGGGAAACATCGACTTCCCATCTATTTCAACAGTCGCATGCTACATGACACTGAAAAACGCTATCAAATGATACATAAGTGTTAGACTCTTGGCAAGTGTACCAATTATCGTTGCAGGTTACAGAATTTATAAAAGATCGTCTCCACAGGGACTTGAGTTACTCAGTTAATCCAAATAAAACTTAACATCTTAATAGTTATGTACAACGAGTGTGAGCAGAGTTTCATGTATTTGTGAAATAACAGAAATTACAAAATTTAAAGAAAAAGCGGAAATAATAGATTAAATGCGTTGGAATTACGAAAAATTATGGAAACTAATAAAACAAGTTTAATTAATTCAGGAAAAGTATAGGATTGGATTTCATTGTTCATACCCTTAGTATCCAATTAACATTACCGTGTATAAATCATTTTCTATCATTATTGATGCAGATATAAAATCACCCCAAATTGATCCCTCACATTTGAGAATCCTAAGAATATTTATCAAATTTCGATCCCTCGCATATGAAATAAATATCCCAGCATTACAATCCTAATCGCGTGCTATTTGCAATCTAAATGTTAAGCTCTATTCCTAGCAACATAACGTAAAGAGTAAAATTATTTAGTTCAAATCCTACAAGTACTTTCTAGTTAAACTTAGAGCCTTATTTCATGAAACTAGTGATCAATTAGAATCAAGCATTAAGTACGGAATGAAATTACCAATAATAAATAGAAAAGATTCATGCATAAATAAATATTAAAAGAGATACTTAAGGGTAGAAGATTACATCCAATCCTTAGAGAAGTTAGCCGATCATTGTGGAGAGCACAAGATCAACTGAATACAAGATGGAATAGGTGATCTCCGAATCACTCCAGCAGAGTTTCCTCATCAATTTCTCACTTTCTCACACTCTCTCTAAGCTACTTAAAGCTTGTTGGTGTATGCTTCACTCAAGGTGGCCTTTCATGGATGCCTTTGGTTCACCTTTGCATGGCTTTATATAGAAATGGGAAGCTGGTGGTGTCCACTCACCCAAGGCGAGTGGTTTATGCTTGTTTTGCTCGCCTAGGGGAGTTAATTGCTTCGTAGTTAGGAAAGCCATTAGCCCAGGTGAGTGTTTTATGCATGTTTAACTCACCTGGGCGAGTTAAAATACCTTCTGGAGATAGCTATTCGCCCAGGCGACCATTTTGTGCATGAATCACTCGCCCAGGCGATTTTACTTCAGGAAATGTCCATTTTGCCCCTTTTGCTTGTCTTTGTTTGCTTTGGATGCCTTGATACACTGATATGCTGCTAGCATATGTTAGTTTTTAGGGCTAATTGATCAGTAATTAGTAATATAGGCTAGAATTAGTTAGGTTTATTTATTTATTGTTATTATCTCATCTTATTATGATTTTTGGTTAATTAGGAACCAACAAGAGAGGAAAAGAAGCAAAAAGGAGCATTATGGCTTTTCGAACATGCCACGCGATCCGAGGCAGTATCCACGCTTGTAGCGCCAGCATGTTAGAAAGAACTTTCAACTTGAACATGCCACGCGATCATCGCCAAACCCCACACTATCAGTGCCAGGATGTCTGAGGATCCCCGCATCACGACTATCTCACGCGATTAGCGTGAGATACCATGCTGGTAGCGCCACAATTACGCTGTTACCTGTTTTAAGAGATTTGGCACTGAAATAACTGGGGAAAAAAGGGGCTTGTTACCCTAATTAATATATGAACGTGTAGAGAGGAGAAAAAGACACTTTTTGACAGAAAAAAAACACACAGAGAGCAGGAGGGGAAGATTGGAATCACTACGAGAAGATCGAAAGAAGACAGAGTAGTTATTCTTCTTCTATTTTCTTTGTAATTCTCTGCTAGATACATGCTAGTTTTTCACTTAAGGTTAGTTATGAGCATGTCTGGCTAACTTCTCTTATTGTGGTTAGAGCCAGAACCAATGTGAACTCCTTTGTAACTTGATTGGTATTAATATGAAATTTTGATAATTGTTTTATTTTACTTTGTTCTTCATTGGATTATTCTTTATTAGTTTTGGTCATTCTAGTAAAGTTCTGAGGGTTAGAGTTTACAATAGGGATATTGGAACGCTAATTTCTGAAAGCAGTAAAATAACAGTTTTTACATTGCCTAGGGATAGGGATGTATGATTGCAGAATTTATATGATGTATTCTCTTAATGCTTAGCTTGATAGGGAATTGTTAAGGAATTAGGGTTTCTAATTGGGTTAAAGGGTTGAATTACTAAGGGATTGTTATTTAACTAATTATATGGAAATACATTCTCTGAACAATTAGAAGTAATTGAAATTAATAACCAATCCAAGTAAAGAAGGTAGGGAACAAAAGGGAATGTGCTCTGGCCATAATTATTTCTCATCACTGCATAGTAATTAATTTAAATTCATTTTTGAATTCTCGCTAATTTTTTGTCATTTATTTAATTTGCTTAATTCTTAAAATACAACCATATTCTCTTCAAACTTATTATTTTTCTTCCAATTTCTAAGATAATAAGTTGCGATAAGATTGCATTCAATCCCTGTGGAGACGATACTTTACTTACTCACTTTATTACTTGAAACAAACGGTACACTTGCCGAATTCGCAACAAGTTTTTGGCGCCGTTGCCGGGGATTGAAATCGCCAATTTTATAGTAACTTTAATCTTCGGGATTGGAATTTTTTTTGTTACAAAATTGCTTTTCTTAGTTTATGCGAGGTATAGTTAATCCTGATCCTCTACAGTACGATCCTGAAATAGAGAGGGCTATTAGAAGAAATAGGAGACTAGCCAGACAAAGAAGAAGAGAAGCAGAAAATTCTGATTTTGGTTCAATTTCTAAATTAGAATTAGAAATGGCTGACAGAGGAAATAATCAGCCAAGACCAGTGATAAGCGTTTGTCGTGTGGCTTCAAAACAATTAAACTAAGCTAATTTTGTGGCACAGGATTAACCTAGGTCGACTCAGAGACACAATCAATATGGTTCCAACTTCAATTCACTACTAAATAATGGGGGGATTTTTATCAAACAGTTTGTATGCGCTAAATGAAAATTGCAAAAACTCAAACTACGATTAAAGATTAATGCAGAAACTAACAAAATTGATAACAAGTAATGTAAAACAGATTAAAGAGCATCAATCCAATTCACCAAACCAAGCTATCCGAATCATCATCGTTCTCAGAAATTTATCCTATTATGAAAGTTCATTCAATTTCATTAGAAGCAGTTCAATCGAATTAACCCCTAAATTAATTGAAACCATAAACCCTAATTGAAATATCATCCAATTAATATGTGATTTATATTTGAAATTAGGCAATGAATCCATAACCTAATCCGTTTTCAATTCTAAACGCATTCATAATCATGAAAACAGAATAGCAATTGAAGAAGAAAGTGAACATTCACACAGAATTCGAAATACTAAACCAGAACTCAAATTCTCCTCTTGCTTGGGTTGGATCCTTGGATTGAGCGATTATTTAGCCTTCCATGATCATCATCAATGAAATCCCCATGAAATAAGTGCACGAAAATGGAAGAATGAAAAAAAAATGAAGAACAGTGAAGAACAAGGAAGAACAGTTGAGAGAAAATAAGAACAAGGGTTTTGATTCTAAAAACTTAAAAAGAGAAAAATAAAGCTGTTTGTGCAAAATGAAATGTAATGTAATAATTCCTCCTAAAGTCACTAATATATAATGACTAAGTCTGAAGAAAGAATGGGCCATGAGCAATCCATCAATTCTAATTATTTATACTATTTACACCAACAAAAAGTCCAACTCGCAGCCCAAAATACAAGTGCAGAGGTTCCAACTTCAAAGCCTAAAATGATCCTCCAAAATGCAGAATTGGCCTCGGTTTATTTTTGGAAAACTTGTAGATCTTTTCGTTATCTTTCCAAGGACTACAAGAACTCTCAATTCGGAGTTCCATAGAGCTCTGTAGGTCCTGTACAAGCCAGATACGTTAAGTGAGCATAAAATCCGAAAATACGCAACAATTAGCAATTAAGCCCACTAACTTGCCTAAGACAAAAACTGAATTAGAATGGGAAAATAAAAGTCCAAGAGAAGTGAAATAAGCTAAGAATGATAGAAAAATATTTACTAACTCCATCAAAATACCCCACACTTAAACATTTGCACTCCTGGGCAAAACTAAAAGAAAGACTAAGAGAAAGTTACAAACTAAAGTAAATAGAAAATTTAAAAGAAAAGTATGAACAAGGCACACATATTTTTCAATGAATCAAAACAATACACAAAAGTGAGAAAGATGCAAAACGGGATAATGATATTAAGGTAACAAACAATCCATGAAAACATGATCACAAAGTGCAAAGTGAGAAAGTAGTTAAGTTTTAAATTAAGAATGTACCAAGGTGATAGAAATCTCTCAAAGGGCAACACTCAACCTCATATAATGTGTATGGATTTGTGTTTACATTCAAACACCACATGAAACTAGTACATCCAAGTATTGACAAGACTCTAATTCATTCAACTTGAAATACACATGCATCAAAAGATCAAAAGGACTTTATAGGCTTGTAATGAATGACTTAGGTAAAGGTGGATAAGAAAAGGATATTTAGGCTAAAACTTAAGAGAAAAGAGGGGCAATGGGGAGCAAGCCAACAAGTTAAAAGAGGGGTAGAAACAAAGAATTGAGATTTAAAGGAATTTACAAGGATGAAAATCAACCATAACAACTTTTATTGCATTTTCTTTTTCTTTTTTCTTTTTCTTTGCTTTTCTTTTTCCTTGTTTATGCATTTTTTTTTCTTTGAACGTTTGCTTTGTAAGCTATTTCTTTTCTTTTCTATTCTTTTCTCATCATCATTTTTTTTTCAAATCAAAACAAAAGCAAATAAAAATACCCCACACTTGTTTGAAACCCATTCCCAAAACAATTCCAAAGCCCCTTTCCTCCCTAAAGCTAGGATAACATGGTTTTCCATTTTTTAGTTTGTAATGAGCTATATAAGAAAGAAAAGGCTAAAGGCTCAAAAGGGGTGACAATGGATATCAACACAAGGATAGGTTTATTTGGCTAGTAGCTAAAAGAAAGAAGGCCTAAATCATCTCAATCAAAGCATGTGCAACAAGGAATGTCAAAAGAAGCAAGACAAAACATAGAGTAATCTAGCACAAGGGTGAATTCACACATGAAAGAACATATCCACAAAGGCTCAAAAACTCACAAGGCATAATTCTATCACACACGATTCATCTTAAATTCTATTCCTCAACCCTACTTATCACTTCAACAATTGCAACAATGATTCACATCAAGCATGAAACCTCTCAAGCCAACCAAATTTTTAACATTTCTCACAATTTATGCTAGTTAGAAATTCTATGAAAAACATAAAAAAGTGCCTAAATTCAATAAAGACAGCAACAAAAACAGAAACAGCAACATAAACAGACAGAAAATAGAAACATACAAACTCAAAAACTAAAACAGACAGATAAATAGAAAACAGAATGTATAAACAGAAACGTAAGCAGAAAACAGAAAACAGACAATAACCAAAAAACAGATTTTTTTGAAATCCTTCCTCCCCCACTTGAAATGCACATTGTCCTCAATATAAGCATACAAAGAAATGCAAACAAAGAGACAAAAATAAAAGAAGGGAAAAGGAAACTCCCAAAATGTCATTCAAGATGCTTCATCACACAAAATTGGCAAGACCAAAGAGATGTTCGCCACAAGCTCCTCCTCCACTTGAGGGCTCTTATGAAATACTTTGAGTTGGTGACCATTGACCTTGAAGACTTTGCCAGTAACTTCATTTTTAATCTTAACTGCACCATGGGAAAAAACATTAGTAATAACAAAAGGTTCATCCCATCTAGATCAAAGTTTACCAGAAATAAGCTTAAGGCAAGAATTAAACAAAATCAATTTTTGGCCACTATGAAACTCCTTTCTAAGAATCCTAAAGTCATGAAATCTCTTTACTATCTCCTTGTAAATCTTGGAATTCTCATAGGCTTCTAAGCGGATCTCTTCAAGTTCTTGCAACTGAAGCTTCCTTTCCATACCCGCTTCATCAAATGCCATGTTACAACTCTTCACCACCCAATAAGTACGGTGCTCAATCTCCACCGGTAGGTGGCATGCCTTACCAAAAACCACCCTATAGGGAGACATCCCAAAGGTGTCCGGTAAGCGGTCCTGTGATCCCATAAAGCATCCTCAAGTAGCTTGCTCCAATCCTTCCTGTTTGGTTGCACCACCTTCTATAACACTTGCTTGATCTCTCTGTTAAACACCTCTGCTTACCCATTAGTTTAGGGATGATAAGCTGTAGCAACTCTATGCACAACCCCATACTTCTGAAGCAAGGATGGCAATGATCGGTTACAGAAATGGCTCCCTTGGTCACTGATAATGGCTCTAGGCATACCAAACCTGCAAAAAAATGTTGGATCTCACAAAATCCACAACAACTTTAGAATCACTAGTTCTGGTGGCCTTAGCCTCAACCCATCTAGAAACATAATCAACAACAAGCAAAATATATGAAAAACCATGAGAAACAGGAAATGGACCCATAAAATCAATACCCCAGACATCAAAAATCTCACAAAAAATAATGGGTTGCTGAGGCATCTCATGTCTATGTGTAATGGTTCCTCCTGCTCTCTGACACTGCTCACAAGTGGTGGTAAAGTGATGAGCATCTCTAAATAGGGTAGGCCAAAAGAACCCACAGTCTAATACCCTCCTAGCGGTCCTCTGAGGACCAAAATGACCTCCGGTAGGTGTGCCATGACAAAACTGAAGAATAGACTGAATCTCATGATCAGGCACACACCTTCGTGTCACTTGGTCACTACCAAATTTCCACAAATAAGGATCATCCCAAACATAATATTTAGCATCACTCTTAAGTTTATCTATTTGGGACCTAGATGCATGAGGTGGAACAACAGATGCAACAATGAAATTAACAATGTTAGCAAACCAAGGTGTGACATGTGATGAATGCAAATGCATCAAATGCTCATCAGGGAAATTATCACGAATGGGAAAAGACTCAAAAGGTCCTTCAATCCTACTCAAGTGATCAGCAACCAAGTTTTCTGCACCACTTGTGTCCTTAATCTCGAGGTCAAACTCCTGAAGAAGAAGCATCCACCTGATCAATCTAGGTTTAGCATCAGGCTTCTTCAACAGGTACTTCAAAGCTGCATGGTCAGTAAAGACAGTGATATAGGAGCAAAGCAAATAGGATCTAAATTTATCTAAACCAAAAACAATAGCTAAAAGCTCATTCTCAGTGGTTGTGTAGTTAACTTGGGCTGCATCTAAAGTGCGTGAAGCATAAGCAATGACATGGGAGAGTTTACCAACTCTCTGTGACAACACAGCCCCAAGTGCATAATTAGAGGCATCACACATCAGCTCAAAGGGAAGCTCCCAATCTGGTGGCTACATGATGGGAGAGGTAGTTAGCTTCTTTCTCAATCCCTCAAATGCCTCTTTGCAAGGCTGGTCAAATGTAAAGTCTATGTCCTTTTTGAGAAGCTTGGACAATGGCAATGCAATCTTACTGAAATCCTAAATGAATCTCCTATAAAAACCTGCATGTCCAAGAAAAGAACGTACTTCCCTCACAGAAGCGGGGTAAGGCAAAGAAGTAATCACATCAATCTTGGCCTTATCGACCTCAAGACCTCTACTAGAGACCAAATGCCCTAAGGCTATACCCTCAGGCACCATAAAATGGCATTTCTCAAAGTTAAGAACAAGGTTAGTCTTAATACATCGGTCAAGCACTCTAGAGACTATCCAAACATGCATCAAAAGAGGAACCATAAACAGTGAAATCATCCATAAACACCTCCATGCAACTCTCTAATAAATCAGAAAAGATGCTTACCATGCACCTTTGGAAGGTGCGAGGTACATTGCATATGCCAAAAGGCATCCGGGTGTAAGCAAATGTGCCAAATAGACAGGTGAATGTGGTCTTGTGTTGATCCTCTGGTGCAATATGAATTGCATGTAATCAGAAAAACCATCCAAAAAGCAATAATGTGATTTACCTGCCAACCTCTCTAAAACTTGATCAATGAAGGGCAGAGGGAAATGGTCCTTGCGAGTGGCCTGGTTGAGTCTCCTGTAATCAATGCAAACTCGCCAACTGTTGGCTACTCTAGTCGAAATCAGCTCATTATCTTGATTCTTCACAACTGTGAGACCCGACTTCTTAGGAACCACTTGGACATGTGAAACCCAAGTGCTATCTGAGATGGGATAGATGATCCCTACAGCTAGTAGCTTTGTCACTTCCTTCTTCACCACATCCAGAATAGTGGGATTCAGCCTCCTCTGTGGCTGCCTCACCGGCCTAGAATCATCCTTCAAAAGTATTCGATGCATGCATATAGAAGGATTAATGCCAGGAAGGTCAACAAGGGTCCATCTAATAGCCTTCTTGTGGCCTCTCAAAACATGCAACAACTTCTCTTCATGCTCAAGTGACAGACTACTAGATATGATGACTGTAAGCTTCTGAGCATCATCTAAATATGCATATTTGAGGTGCTCAGGTAGTGACTTCAGCTTTAAGGAAGGTGGCTGAATGGTGGAAGGCAAGGAAAGAATGGGGGCTGAGGGAAGTGGATAGTAGGCTCAGAACCTATATTTGTACCTGCAACACAATCAGAGTGAAGTGCGGAGGAAATCTTTGCACAAATACTACATGCAACAGCAGAATCATCACAGGTACAATTACAAGAACCAAGATCAAAATCAGAAAAATCAGAAGAATCAGAAAGTAAATCAGAAATATCTACACTATCTACTGCATCATCAATGATATCAAGAAGAAGGACAGGATACTCTTCTATAGGATGACTCATGGCCTCAAAAATGTTAAACTAGACAACGTCATCACCAAATTCCATAGACAAAGTTCCTGCATACACATCAATTTTAGTCCTTGCTGTCATCAAGAATGGTCTCTCTAAGATCAATGTGGAACCATGGCTGGAAGACTCATTCTCCATGTGCAAAATATAAAAATCCGCAAGGAAAATCAAATTATTAACTCGTACCAACACATCTTCAATAAGTCCAAGTGGAAGCGCAACACTCCTGTTGGCCAAGTGAATGACAACACCAATGGGTTTCAACTCACCCAGGTGTAATGATCTGTAAACTAATGTGGGCATGACATTAATGGAGGCTCCAAGATCACACATGGCATCTGCAAAAGTAATACCTCCAATGGTGCATGGAACAGTGAAAGTGCCAGGATCCTTGCACTTCTGTGGCAAGGTAGAAAGTGGCATGGAATCAACAGTCTTGCCCTGTATGAGTGCAGATACATTCCTGCCCATCTTCACTTGTTCATCTCCCTTTAGCTTTCTCTTATGAGTGCACAAATCCTTCAGAAACTTTGCATACTTCGGAATCTGTTTGATGGCATCCAATAGGGGAATGTTGACTTTAACCCTCCCGAAAATATCAAGCAAATCAGAATCAAATTCCACTTTCTTTGCAGAAATCAGAATCAAATTCCACAACTGTTGACTCTGAAAGCTCCTTGCCACTCCTCAAGGTAATGGCATTCACACACTTTGGATTAATCACTGGTTGTGCTGGAATGTTGCCAGAACCTTGCTGCTGCATCTGGTTGACAGTTGTAGCTAACTGTCCAATCTAAGTCTGGAGGTCTTGGATGGTGGCACTGACATTCTGTTGAAACTGAAGGTTGGTGGTGGCCATCTGCTTCATCAAGTCCTCCAAAGAAGGTCCAGAACTGGGCTGCACAGGTTGTGCAGGTGGTGTAGGTGCAGGTTACTGGAATTGTGGCTGTTGTCTGAATAGGGGAGGTTGGTATTTGGTGGTGGCAAGCTGGAAGTGCTGCTGTGGAGGCCTGAAGGGCTGCTGCTGTTGTGGTGGACTAGGACCATACCTCAAATTCGGATGATCTCTCCAACCAGGATTGTAAGTGCTGGAGTAAGGATTATACTACTGTTGAGGTCTAAATGGTTGTCCAGGTTGCATGGCAGAAACTTCAGCAGCTTGTTCTATCTCTTGGAGAGTGGGACATGCATCTGTTGGATGATCAGGCGCACAGCAGATACCACAAAGTCGTGGTTGGTTGGCTGCCATCACATTCTGTTGTTGACCAATAACAAACTGCCTCACAAGGGATGTCAACTCTGTCAATTTGTTCTCCAACCTTTGGTTATCAGCAACCATAGAAACAGAAACTTCATTTGCAGGCTTGGATGGAGTAATACTGATTCGAGTACCAAATTGTTGATAATTGGCTGCCATGTTAGAAATCAATTGCCTTGCAGCAATAGGGGTCTTGTCCATCAAAGCGCCTCCACTAGTTGCATCTATCATACTCCTGTCCATCAACATCAAACCTTCATAAAAATATTGAATTAATAATTGCTCACTGATTTGATGGTGAGGGAATGTAGCACACAGCTTGTTGAATCTCTCCCAGTACTCATACAATGTCTCCCCAGCTAGTTTTCTTATACCATAAATCTCCTTCCGGATGGATGCTATTCTGGATGCTGGAAAGAATTTCTCCAGAAATCTTCTCTTCATATTTGTCCAAGTGTTGATAGGATCTGGTTGAAGGTACAATCAGTCCTTGGCCACACCATTTAGTGAAAAAGGAAATGCCTTCATCTTGACATAATCTTCATGAATGTCATGTGGTCGCATGGTGGAACACACTACATGAAACTCCTTAAGATGCTTGTGTGGATCTTCACCTACAAGACCATGAAACTTGGGAAGCAAATGGATCAGTCCAGATTTTTGCTCATAACTGACCTCAGTCTCAATATATTGAATACACCAAGGTTGGTAAACAACATCAGGTGTAGCAAATTCCTTAAAATTTAGGTTGTTATCAGTCATTGTATCAGGATGTGCAGAAGTAGAAGGATTAGAAGTAAATTCAGAATCAAAGTCAGAAGATACTATGCTACTATCTAAAACTACACTATCAAAGTCATCTAAACTAATATTATGTCTGTTTAATCTGTGAAATGTCCTATCTATCTCAGGATCATATGCATGTAGTTCACTTGATGTGGACCTAGTCATACACAATTCATCTCATAAGGAACAATAAACACAAACAACACAGAAATGTCAGCCAGCTACTCTATCAGGACACTACTCACTATATGTGCTGAAATGAAATAGAAATTATAAAACTGCCCTAAACAATTTTAAAAAAAATCTAAAAAAATAACAGTGAAAGTCTAAAAATCATGATTGATTTTTAAGATTTTTTTGGTGATTTTTAAAAATCATGAAAATAGAAAATTGCCTCAAAAGTGGCCTAAATGAAGGAATTTTGCTATTTTGACCCCTGCTGACCGTGTTCACTATTTACATGGTCAACTTGATGCAATAATTTTCTCCACATTCTGGGAAAATTTCAGCCCATTCCGAGATCGTTTGCTATGAAATGACCAGAATGCCCCTGCAACAATTAAAAAAAATAGTGTTAAAACTCCTACTTAGAGGTCGAATTTGCCAATTTTAACCCAAACCCAACCCCTATGCGAGTTGCTTTTGTTTAAAATAGGGGATAAACCTTGGGAAACAATTCGCAAAGCAAAACTGCACAGGTTGGAAAAATTCTGGACAACAAAATGACACTACAAAACAACTACACTACACAATTTCTCATCCTACTACTACTCTGTTTTTGCTCTGTTTTGGCTCTGTTTTTCTGTGTTTTTTGACAGCAAACATTAAACTACATCATCCACACTTCATAATGAACAAGAACAACCATGCAATTATGTGATAAAGTGCAGTTGTGCAACAAAATGTAAATATGCAGTGAATGTAATCTTATATATATATATATATATATATATATATATATATATATATATATATATAT
>QARZ01041105.1:265371-282517 GCA_013407115.1 Glycine latifolia
ATATATATTATTACTACCACTATGAACTAATTACAATGAATTAAAGCTAGCACACAATAAACCATGTCCCCGGCAACGGCGCCAGTTTTGATAAACGTTTGTCGTGTGGCTTCAAAACAATTAAACTAAGCTAATTCTGAAGCACAGGATTAACCTAGGTCGACTCAGAGACACAATCAATATGGTTCCAACTTCAATTCACTAGTAAATAATAGGGGGATTTTTATCAAACAGTTTGTATGCGCTAAATGAAAATTGCAAAAACACAAACTACGATTAAAGATTAATGCAGAAACTAACAGAATTGATAACAAGTAATGTAAAACAGATTAAAGAGCATCAATCCAGTTCACCAAACCAAGCTATTCGAATCATCATCGTTCTCAGAAATTTATCCTACTGTGAAAGTTCATTCAATTTCATTAGAAGCAATTCAATCGAATTAATCCCTAAATTAATTGAAACCACAAACCCTAATTGAAATATCATCCAATTAATCTGTGATTTATATTCGAAATTAGGCAATGAATCCATAACCTAATCCGCTTTCAATTCTAAATGCATTCATAATCATGAAAACAGAATAGCAATTGAAGAAGAAAGTGAACATTCACACAGAATTCGAAATACTAAACCAGAACTCAAATTCTCCTCTTGCTTGGGTTGGATCCTTGGATTGAGTGATTATTTAGCCTTCCATGATCATCATCAATGAAAGCCCCATGAAATAAGTGCACGAAAATGGAAGAATGAAAAACAAAAATGAAGAACAGTGAAGAACAAGGAAGAACAGTTGAGAGAAAATAAGAACAAGGGTTTTGCTTCTAAAAACTTAAAAAGAGAAAAATAAAGCTGTTTGTGCAAAATGAAATGTAATGTAATAATTCCTCCTAAAGTCACTAATATATAGTGACTAAGTCTGAAGAAAGAATGGGCCATGAGCAACCCATCAATTCTAATTATTTATGCTATTTACACCAACAAAAAGTCCAACTCGCAGCCCAAAATACAAGTGCAGAGATTCCGACTTCAAAGCCTAAAATGACCCTAGAAACTGCAGAATTGGCCTTGGCTTATTTCTGGAAAACTTGTAGATCTTTTCGCTATCTTTTGAAGGACTACAAGAACGCTCAATTTGGAGTTCTATAGAGCTCTGTAGGTCCTATACAAGCCAGATACATCAAGTGAGCATAAAATCCGAAAATACTCAACAATTAGCAATTAAGCCCACTAACTTGCCTAAGACAAAAACTGAATTAGAATGGGAAAATAAAAGTCCAAGAGAAGTCAAATAAGCTAAGAATGGTAGAAAAATATTTAACTAAAGACACTCCATCAACCAGAAGATGAACTGATGGAGGATATTCTGGCTCCATTGTTCACTAGACCAAATTCCAGTATTGTAAGACCACCAATTGAAGCAAATCATTTTGACATTCATCCTTCATTGATTACATTGGTGGAACACAATCAGTTTGGTGGGGAAGATAACGAAGACCCCATGACTTCATTTACAGATTTCTGAGAATCTATGATACCATTAGACATCAAGGGGTGTCAGATGATGCTATAAGATTGAGGTTATTTCCTTTTGTTGTTAAAGGGAAAGTACTTAGATGGTTAGATAGACAAACCTCAAATAGCATAACCACTTGAGAAGAATTAGTTGCAAAATTTTTCTCTCAATATTTTTCAATGGATAAGTACAATCGATTGGTGAATGAGATCACCAATTTCACTCAAAATGAGAGGGAAACTTTATGTGCAGCTTGGAATAGGTTTCAAGAGTTGATTCGAAGGTGTCCACAATATGACATGATTGTGGGTAAAAAGGTACGTATTTTTTTAATGGAATGATACATGAATCACGCCATATTATTAATGTTGCAGCTGGTGGTTCTATAAGATCAAAGACCGTAGTTCAGACTTATGAGTTAATTGATTCTCTAGCTCGTGATGAGAATGAAAGCATCTCAGTTTAGCCCAAAAGAGAAGTCATTCAATTGGGAAGTAGTGATGCAATGTTAGCTGAACATAAAATATTGGCTCAGCAATTAGCTAAATTAAATGCAAAGATTGATAAACTCCAAGTCTCTGCAGCTCAAGTTTCACCCAGCAGAATGCAACCTGTTATCTGTGAGTATTGCCAAGGTGAGCATGAGTCTAATGAGTGTCCTACATTGGTAGGAGCTGATCCAGTTCAGGTAAATGGCCTCTGGTATGACCAAAGACCCCAGCAAAATTTTCAGAGAAATCAAAATAATGCTATGGGACATAATTTTCAGAGGAGAATTCAAGGTGGTGGATTAGATTACAAGTCTAACAATTATTTGTAGCCTCCACCTATTCCACCTAAGGAGCCATCAGAGCTGGAGAAAGCTATGTTACAATTGTCTAAGACCACTAATGAGCACATTCAGGCCACCAATGCCTTCATTAGTGAGACCAGAGCTCACCACAAAAATCAAGATGCATCCATCAGAAATCTTGAAAATCAAATTGGTCAATTGGCAAAGCAACTAGCTGAAAGGTCTCAAGGACATTTCCCTAGTGACACCGTGGTGAATCCAAGAGAACATGCAAAGGAAATTACTACTAGGAGTGGAAAGGTAATCACTTCCCCAGAGAAGCCTAAGGTAAGCCAAGGAGGAATTGAAGAGGAAACTACCACAGTTGCTGCGGAACGAGAGGTAGAAGTACCTTCAAACAAGCAAGAAAGGCAAGAGAAAAATTCTGCACCCTCAAAGAAACCAATGGATTTCTCCTGCTTTGAGAAGCCTCCCTACCCAGTGAAGCTCAAGCAACAAGCCCAAAAGCAACAGTTTGCCAGGTTCTTAGACATGTTTAAAAAATTGCATATTAATATTCCATTTGCTGAAGCGTTAGCTAACATGCCTAACTATGCAAAATTTATGAAAGAAATATTGTCTAGGTAGCATAAGTTGCAGGATTGTGAGACTATTGCACTTACTGAAGAGTGCAGTGCTATAATACAAAGGAAGCTTCCACCAAAGCTTAAGGACCTAGGCAGTTTCAATATCCCAATTGCCATAGGGAACATTAATGTGGGGAGAGCTCTATGTGACCTGGGGGCAAGCATAAATTTAATGCCTTTGTCAGTTTGCAAGTCTTTGGTGATTTTTGAATTAAAGTCCACTGGAGTCTCTCTCCAGCTTGCAGATCGTTCATTGAGGAAGCCTACAAGAGTCATTGAGGATGTCTTAGTTAAAGTAGATAAGTTTATTTTTCCCACAGATTTTATAGTTTTGGATATGGATGGTGAAAGTGAAATACCACTTCTCTTAGGTAGATCATTTTTAGCCACTGTTAGAGCTTTAATTGATGTAGAGAAAGGGAAACTAGAACTTAGGATGGATGATGAGTCTATCACTTTTAATGTTTTTCATACTATGAAAAGTCCATATGATGAGCATGATTGTTTTAGGCTAGATGTTTTGGATACTGTAATTCATGCAGGTCAAATAGAGGAACAGGAACTTGAAGAAGAGCTGGAAATCCGAAGCCAAGAAACCGTACAAGAAGAACTTGAAGTGGCAATGGAGGTGCTTGAGAAGAAGGAAGATGACATCCCAGTTGGAGCACCAAAAGTTGAGCTGAAAAAGTTACCGGAGACTTTGAAGTACGTGTTTCTAGGTGACGAAGAGACATACCCAGTCATTATCAATAGGGGGCTCGAATTTTATGAGGAAGAGCAGCTGTTGGAAGTACTCAAGGAGCACAAAACTGCTATAGGATGGTCCATCTCCGATTTGAAAGGTATTAATCCCTCTTTTTGCACTCATAAAATTCTTATGGAAGATGATATGAAGCCAGTGAGGCAACCACAAAGGAGACTAAATCCCACCATGAAAGAGGTGGTTAGAAAAGAGGTGGTGAAGTTCTTGGATGCAGGGATGATTTACCCAATTTCAGACACCGCATGGGTGAGTCCAGTTCAAACCGTCCCTAAGAAGGGTGGAATGACTGTCATTCAAAATGACAACAATGACTTAATTCCCACAAGAACTATCACTGGCTGAAAGATGTGTGTGGATTATAGAAGGCTCAATGATGCAACTAGAAAAGACCACTTTCCACTTCCTTTTATGGACCAAATGTTAGAAAGGTTAGCTGGTCATGATTACTATTGCTTCTTAGATGGATACTCTGGGTACAATCAAATCCCAGTAGCACCATAAGTCTAGGAAAAGACAGCCTTTACATGTCCATTTGGAGTGTTTGCTTACAGAAGAATGCCTTTTGGCCTATGCAATGCGCCTGCGACATTTCAAAGGTGCATGCTTTCTATTTTTTCTGATATGGTAGAAAAGGGTTTAGAGGTATTTATGGATGATTTTTCTGTTTTTTGCTATTCTTTTGATTCTTGTTTAGCTAATTTAGCTAAGGTTTTAAAAAGATGTCAAGAGACAAATTTAGTGTTAAATTGGGAAAAGTGTCACTTCATGGTTCGGGATGGAATTTTTTTAGGCCATAAAATTTCTAAAAAAGGAATAGAGGTTGATAAAGCTAAATTATTATTAATCGAAAAACTACCTCCTCCTATTAATGTTAATGGTGTGCGGAGTTTTCTAGGTCATGCAGGATTTTACAGGAGGTTCATCAAGGACTTCTCCAAGATTGCAAAACCTCTCAGCCAATTACTTGAAAAGGGAGTAGAATTTCGTTTTAATGAAGCTTGTATTGATGCATTTAATGTATTGAAAAATAAGCTTACTACCGCACCTATTTTAATGGCCCCTGATTGGAATTTACCATTTGAACTTATGTGTGATGCAAGTGCTTATACAATTGGTGCTGTTTTAGGACAAAGAAAGGATAAGCGTCTACATGTTATATATTATGCTAGTAAGATTTTGAATGAGGCACAAGTTAATTATGCCACCACGGAAAAAGAAATGCTAGCTGTAGTGTATGCATTAGACAAATTTAGGTCCTATTTGGTTGGTTCTAAAGTTATTGTTTACACTAACCACACCGCTCTTAAATTTTTAATGACTAAGCAAGATGCAAAGCCACGCTTGTCGCGTTGGATGCTTTTGTTTAAGGAGTTTGACTTGGAAATCAAGGATAAAGCCAGGGTAGAAAACAAAGTAGCTGACCACTTATCAAGGATTCAAGAAAAGAGTTTGCAAGATGGACCGGAGGTGGAAATCAATGAATATTTTCCTGATGAGGGGGTGATGGCAATCCAAGTCAGCCCATGGTTTGCAGAGATGGCCAACTACAAAGCTATAGGTGTAATTCCTGAAGATCTTAATTGGCAACAGAAAAAGAAGTTTCTCCATGATGCGAAGAGGTATTTATGGGATAACCCTTTCCTTTATTTTCAATGTACTGATAGGGTGCTTCGCAGATGTGTAACTGAGTCAGAGGCACCTAAAATCCTTTGGCATTGTCATGCCTCGGATTACGGGGGACACTTCGGAGGAAATAGGACAGCACAAAAAGTCTTGCAGTGCGGTTATTATTGGCCAACACTATTCAAAGATGCAAGAGATTTTGTAGAAAAATGTGATAATTGTCAGAGGACGGGAAATATCTCTTGTAAAGACGAAATGCCATTGAATAACATCCAAGAAGTTGAGCTGTTTGACGTATGGGGAATTGATTTTATGGGACCCTTCCCTAAATCATATTCTAATCAATATATATTGGTTGCGGTGGATTATGTGTCTAAATGGGTAGAGGCTGTGGCTTTGCCAACCAATGATGCGAAAGTAGTGGTATCGTTCTTGCGGAAAAATATCTTTACTCGCTTTGGAGTACCGAGAGCTATTATCAGTGATGGAGGGACTCATTTTTGTAATAAACAGTTTGCTAGTTTGCTTGCCAAATATGGAGTCCATCACAGAGTTGCCACACCATACCATCCTCAAACAAGTGGGCAAGTAGAGATTTCTAACCGAGAGCTGAAAAGAATTTTAGAAAAGACAGTTGGGAATTCTAGGAAGGATTGGGCCCGGAAGCTGGATGGCGCACTGTGGGCATATCGGACTGCATTCAAAACACCTATAGGTATGTCACCATTCCAACTTGTATATGGTAAGTCTTGTCATCTCCCGATTGAGTTAGAACATAAGGCTATGTGGGCCACTAAGTTTTTAAACTTTGAACTCTCTAAAGCTAATGAAAAATGATTATTGCAATTAAATGAGCTTGATGAGTTCAGGTTAGCTGCATATGAGAATGCCAAGATTTATAAGGAGAAGACCAGACCAAGAAGTGGCATGATAATAAAATTCACCCAAAAGAATTTGAGCCGGGACACTGAGACTTTTTCCAGGTAAGTTCAAATCCCGTTGGTCTGGTCCATTCTTGGTACGAAAGGTTTATCCTTACAGCCCAATAGAAATCTCTCCTTTAGATAATGACAGGTCTTTTAAAGTTAATGGATGCAGATTGAAACCTTATTTTGGAGGGCAAGTGGATAGAAATGCAATTTCTATTCCACTAAATTCACTTGATGATTAAAAGTTGGTACGTCAAGCTCGTGACGTTAAACAAGCGCTACTTGGAAGGCAATCCAAGAATTTTCATTTGTTGCTTTGAATTCCTGCTAGTTTTTAATTTAAGTAATAGTTTTACGTTTAGTTCTGGTTATTTAGTCTAGATGATTTTTAGTTAATTTATCTTTTAGCTAGTAGTTGAATTATTGATTTCATTGTCAATTTTTAATTTTAGGATATTACAACATATATATCTAGTTTAACTTAGGATAAAAAATGGTAAAAAGCATTGAATTATCTTGAAGAGCATTCGAATGCCTCACGCTAATAGCGTGAATACTGTTAGACTTTTGGCAAGCGTACCAATTTGTCGTTGTAAGTTAGAAAATTTATAAAAGTTCGTCTCCACAGGGACTTGATTTTACTCAGTTAATTCAAATTAAGCTTAACAGTTTAATAGTTATGTACAATGAGGGTGAACGGAGTTTCATGTAGTTGTGGATTAACAAAAATTATGAAAATTGAGAAGAAACGAAAATAATAAATTTAGTGCGGAAGATTGCGAATGATTACGAAAAATTACGGAGGATTACGGAAAATAATAAGACGAGTTTAATTAATTCAAGAAAAGCGTAGGATTGGATTTCATCATTCATACCCTTAATATTCAATTAATATTACCATGCATAAGTTATTTTCTTTTATTATTGATGCACACATAAAATCACCCCAAATCGATCCCTCGTATTTGAGAATTCTAAGGATATTTATCAAATATCGATCCCTCGCATATGAAATAAATACCCCAGCGTTATGATCATATTCACGTGTTATTTGCAATCTAAACATTATGCTCTATTCCTAGCAACGTAACGTGAAGAGTAAATTATTCAGTTCAAGTTTTAATAGTACTTTCTAGTTAAACCTAGAACCTTATTTCATGAAACTATTGATCAAGTAGAATCAAGCATTAAGTATGGAATAAATTTACCAATAATAAATAGAAAAAACTTATGCATAAATAAATATTAAAAGAGATACTTAAGGGTAAGAAGATTACATCCAATCCTTTGAGAGAAGCTAACCAAGCATGAGAGAACCTCTTTAGAACAATAGATGAAAAGACTCATCACCGCTTCGTTTTGGTAGAGTTTCCACACTAATCCTCACCTCTCTCACTATCCTAAACTATCTATTACAAGATTTAAAGAACCTAAAGCTTGAGAGCAAGCTTAGGAGCAAGGGAGAAGAGAAAAGTTGAGTTGCAAGAAGTGGTTTTGGCCTTGGAGGTGCTTGGGTATTTATAGAGGCTGGCCTGGTCGAGTTTGGTCGTCCAAGCGACCAATTTCTTCATGTTCCACTCGCTTGGGCGAGTTTATGGCCCAAGTTGCACGTCCACTTGGCCACTTGAATGCCCAATTACAGGTGTTGCTCGCCCAGGCGAGCCAGTTGCACTATATTCACTCGCTTGGGCAAGTTAAATGTATTTCCAGAAGAGTCTTTTGGGCTTTGATGCATTTTGGGCCTGATTTGCTTGCTGCACCTCCTAGGTTTGCTTTATGATTCCTTTTTGCTTGCTCTAAGTGTACAGAAGCTTCGGAATTCATGAAATCTAGCAAAATACAAAAGAAGATTGGATGAATCTTCAAGAATTATAAACACAACATAAATGCTAAGTGCTAGATACAAACTAACTAGATTAGGGCAAATTTTGATAGATATTCTTAGTAAAAACACAAGATAAGTACCTTAAATGTACCCCTAATTTCACTAAGATATGGCACTTATCAACTCCCCCCAACCTAGAATCTTGCTTGTCCTCAAGCAATAGTAAAAATATTTTTGTTAATTGGAAACATGTTTTATAAAGAATCAACTTCTCAAAAATGATCAGAACATATTTTCAAATAGTTAACCTCAAGAATTGAAACCAAAAGATGAAATTCACATAACCAAAATGAGATTAAGATCAATTTACATTTCCTTTCTAAAAAATATCAGAGGAAACATATGACTGATTCGTACAGAGCAAAACCTCTCAAGTGTTTAATTCTCTCACAGGTAAGTGTTTCATCTCAATTCCTACACTGATATTTTATAGATTTGATTTTGCAATTCATTTCCTATCAAATCAAAGTGCATAATCAACAAGGATCATTAGGGCTTTTATGGCTGGGCTTTTGGTTAGAAAAGAAATCTTGGTTTTTCTTGATATTCAAAGAACCTTTGGAATAGGAGAGCATATACAGATAAAACAGTGAAATCATTACTTCCTATGTCTTCCTTTTTTCTTCCAAGATATCTATCAATCTTTTTATTCACCCAACTTTGTACAATACTTTAAAAAACAAGGAATTTGTTTCCTTTTCTTTTTCTTTTTCTTTCACTTCTTTTCTTTCTTTTCTTTTACATGAATAGCATATAGCCACAAAAAGTCTTTTTCATAGCATGAATTACCCAAAGGAAATTTCCCATCAATAGATCATTTCCCTTTTTGCTCTCCTATCCTTAGGTAAGGTAGGGAATTCCTATCCTAGGTTAGGGTTTTAACAAAATATCAACTGTTTGGCTCAAAAAGGGTTACAAATGGTAAATCATTGTATTCATATTGGGATAGCTTTTTGGTCAGTGGCTCAAGAAGGCCTAAATCATATCCATGCATCATATGTTTTGACAATTAGAAATTAATGCAAAATTACTATAAATCATATCAGTGAGGACTCTCAATATAATCTATGTGGTTGCACTCACTTACTGGGCTTAAGGTCTGTTTTCATGTTTAAATCAAATCAATGTTTCGAAATATATTCTTTATCAATTCCGTGTAAAAATATCTTGCCTTCATTTGATATTTAGGAAAATCATTTCATTTGTTTTTCATTCTCAAGATTTTTCAAAAAAAATCTTTTTCTTGGTCTGATCCAATATTAAAATCAAGTTTCAAAATAATATCTGTTGATTCTTTTCAAAACATGTAATTTTTTCAAGAAAATTATTTCTTTTATGTCCCAAAAAGATTTTTATATATTATATAATTACTTTAAACAAAAAGCAAAAATTTTGGTATAATTTTCAAAAACACATGTTAATAGTATATAATACCAAAAAATTATCAGTGCATCTAACTAAACAAAGATGAAATAATTAGTAATAATAAAAGTAATATAGTAACTAAAGCATTCAAAAAATGATAAAGACAAAAATAACTAACGTAAAGTATTCAGAAAAGTATAGAAAGCTGAAAATAAATTAAAATAGAGTCACAGTGGTATAAATGGTGCAAATCCATGATATCCGATGCCCAGTTCTACTCCAAATCATCCTCCTCTTCCTCTCTTTCAGCAGCTCCCTGCTCATGTATAGGGTCAGGTATAGGCTCCTGCTCGACTCCCTGGCCTCCTGTCCCAGGCCATGCTACATAAGTTCTGAACTGCTCTGGAGTGGGCCAGTGGAATGGAGTGGGATCCTGTCGGTGCTGGTGCTGGGTGTAGTCATAAAAGCTCTAATTCAGCTGCACCTGCCCTCTGTGGTTAGCAGCCTGTTGATCCGTCATATGCTGCATATAAGTGTGCATCTGGAGTTCCATGCATTGTAGATGAGCGAAAATGGACTCCATGGATGCTGGCTGTGGTGGCTGCTCCTCCTGTACCTGTCTAGCTAAACAATATTTTTCAATAAAAGCTCGGTTAATAGGAGGTCTAATGGTCTTTGAGGGCTGGACTGGGATTCCATAAAACCTACATAGTCCTGTAATGAGTGTAGGAAATCCTAGTGCTCTATTGGCTTTTTCTAGATTTGTTGGATGTTTGGGAGGCTCTAAAGTAACAAACTGATGGATGGAATCTGAAATGAGCTGGGCTACATTAACAGTGATCTGAGACATACAACTAAAAACTAGCTGACATTTGGGCATAGGTAGATCACTGCTATGGTCAGTAGGAAGAATGTTGCTCAAGAGGAATGTCATCCAAATTTGGGTTAAGGTAGTCATATTAGTACGCATTAACCTTGCCCTGCTACCTGTTATACTTTTTGCAAAATCAGTACCTGGTATACAGAGTAGATCAATTAACTCCTATTCATCAAACCCTAAGTGGATGTTTCTTCTTGCCTGGTACTCACATAACTATCATTCTTCCAGAATTAAGGGATTCCCTAGGAATTGGTTAATGGCATCTGTGTCATAAGGAATCCATTGCCCTCGCACAAAAGACCGCTTATCTCTGATTCCTTCTTCTATAGGCCATGCATTTGCATAAAATTCTAAAACAATTTCAGGATCAAATTTGTGCATAGGATTAGCCAATTGCCCCCATCTCCTTCTATTCAATTCAGTTGTGAAGTCGGAGTATTCATCATCCATCAGTTGAACTTTTCTCTCTTAGGAATGACCAATTTTTTATCATCTCAAATCTTTGCTGGTGTTGCATGGTTCTGAATTTTTGAGCATCAAATTCCATATTTTCTGGGGGGTTTGAGCTTGATCCCTCTCCCACGTGTCTAGCTCTTTTTGATGAAAGCTTTTTAGGTGCCATCTGCAAGGGATTATTCAAAATAGAACATCAATGGAAATGATACCAATCAGTAAGAATGGCAAGGCTTTGCACATATTGTTAGCAAGTATTTCATATATGGCACCTTTGAAAATTCAAAATCAGCCTTTGCAAGTATGATCAAGCCTTTGCACATTAACAATCAATCAATAATTATTAAGTGGTACCTATTAGACTTTTGTGCACTTCAGCTCATGAGTATTCATACATCCTAAATGCCACAACAAATGTAAATATGCCTTTCTTAATGAATTTGCAGTTTTGTGCATAAAGGAGTAATTTGATCTTGAAGCTAGCATGAGATATGTGAAACATATTATGCAATTGAGACTATCTAACAAGCATCCATGAGGCAAATTCGTGCAAGAATTTTAGAGGATATCATGGCTGATTTCTTTGAAGCATTTTTTCAAACACATGGTGTGCATGCTTTGTTTTCTATGCAAATGAGTAGCATTTGTATGTGCTTGCACCAACATTTAGAGAATGAGAAGGAAAGAATCAATAGAATATTATCAATTGCAGAAACCACATCAATCATCAATTTGCAAAATCTGTAACTTATCTATCCTAGGGTTCTTAAATTTCAAAGCAAGAACATAACTATACTAATTGTAATTAAGCTATCCTAATCTATGCTATTTGCTATAGCAACTAATTCAAAATGGCATAAAGGTACTTACCTGGATATGGAGTGTAGATTTGAATGAAAATGGAGTGGCTTGGGCGAGTTAGATGAGAAGAGGAGAAGAAGGTAACAGCAAAAGCACAAACGCAATGCAATATGTGTAAATTTTTAAGCTTTTGGCATTTTAATTTCGTGGTGCAGACCCTTGCTCGCCCAAGCGAGCCAAATAGGCATGATCTACTCGCTTGGGCGAGTTAACCAGCCCCTTTTTTTTTAAATTTTTTTTAGCTTATAATTATCTACTACTTTAACTAATCTATATTCATTTAGGCAAAAATATTTAAATAAAATGATAAAGCATAGAAAAAGATGGTTTAGAAATTTCTAGGTTGCCTCCTAGAAGCGCTTCTTTAATGTCATCATAGCTGGACGCTTTTGTGGTAGCTCAAACTTCTTGTAAGTGGACCACCATGATGAGTCTTTCAACATCACCACCTAAGTAGGGCTTGAGTCTGCCACCATTGACTGTCCATGTTCTATTTGTGGCTGGATCTTCAAGGACTACAGCCCCATGTGTCATTACTTCTTTAATGATGAAGGGTCCAGACCATTTGGACTTCAGCTTTCCTGGAAACAATCTTAATCGAGAATTAAATAACAAAACCCGTTGTCCAGGCTGAAAATTCTTTCTCAACAATTTCTTATCATGACAAAATTTGACTTTCTGCTTATAAAGTTTAGAATTCTCATTCGCTGACAGTCTCAGTTCCTCCAATTCATGAAGTTGGATTTTTCTTTGTTCACCTGCAAAAGAAGGCTCAAAATTTAAATACCTGAGTGACCAAAATGCTTTGTGCTCTAATTCAACTGGTAAATGGCATGATTTATCGTAAACCAACTGGAAGGGTGTAAGGCCAATGGGAGTTTTGCATGCTGTCCTATAGGCCCACAATGCGTCATCTAGCTTTTGAGACCAGTCCTTCCTTGATTGAGCAACTATTTTCTCTAAGATTTTCTTGATTTCTCTATTGGAAACTTCAGCTTGCCCATTGGTTTGAGGATGATAAGGTGAGGCCACCTTGTGTCTGACACTATAGTGTTGGAGAACTTTCTGTAATTGGGAATTGCAAAAATGAGATCCTCCATCACTTATCAGCACTCTGGGGGTTCCAAACCTTGAAAATATATTTTTCTTCAAGAAGCGAATAACTATCTTTGAATCTGGATGTTGTGCAGCTACTGCTTCTACCCACTTGGTCACATAATCCACAGCTAATAAGATGTACTCATTCGAGTATAAGGATGGAAATGGACCAATGAAATCAATCCCCCAGCAATCAAATGCCTCAACCTCCAGAATGTTGTGTAAAGGCATTTCATTTCTTCTGGAAATTCCACCTATTCTCTGGCAATTATCACACCTCCGCACATATTCATGGGCGTCTTTGAATAGTGTAGGCCAATAGAATCCTCACTGTAGGACTTTTGCAGCAGTCCTTTCTCCATTGTAGTGGCCTCCATATGGTGAACTGTGACAATGCCATAGGATGTTCCTTACCTCCCCCTGAGTTACACATCTTCTCAGGAGATTATCTACTCCTATTTTGAAGAGATAAGGATCATCCCATACATAATATCTGGCATCTCTAAGAAACTTCTTCTTCTATTGCCATGTGTAATCTTCAGGAATTACACTGGCTGCTTTAAAGTTGGCCATCTCTGCAAACCATGGCCTTTCTGAAATGTGGAAGAGCTTCTCATCGGGGAATTCTTCTTGAATTTCTAGGTCTTGAGTGGCTATTTCCTCACTGGTAAGTCTGGACAAATGATCAGCTACATGATTTTCACATCCTTTCTTATCCTTGATTTCTAAATCAAATTCCTGTAGAAGCAAAACCCAATGGATAAGTCTAGGTTTAGAATCAGATTTAACTAACAAATATTTTATTGCAGCATGATCAGTAAAAATCACCACTTTAGATCCTATCAAGTATGATCTAAATTTTTCCAAGGCATACACTATTGCAAGTAATTCTTTCTCAGTTGTTGCATAATTGATTTTAGCATCATTTAAAACTTTGCTTGCATAATGTATGACATGGAAAACTTTGTTTTTCCTTTGTCCCAAAACTGCTCCTACAGCATAATCACTTGCATCACACATTATTTCAAAATCAAGTGTCCAATCAGGTGCAGTGATTATGGGTGCAGAAACTAGTTTTTGTTTCAAAGTATTAAAAGCTGTAAAGCATGAATCATCAAAATGAAATGGAACTTCTTTATTTAAATGATTGCTCAGTGGCTTGGCAATTTTTGAAAAATCTTTAATAAACCGTCTATAGAACCCTGCATGTCATAGAAAACTTCTAATTCCTTTGACATTGGTTGGTGGAGGTAATTTCTCAATGACATCAACTTTAGCTTTATCCACTTCAATGCCCTGCATAGAAATTTTGTGACCTAAAACAATGCCTTCAGTCACCATGAAGTGACACTTCTCCCAATTAAGCACAAGATTAGTTTCAATACATCGCTTCAAAACAACATCAAGATTATACAGACATATATCAAAAGAAGTACCAAATACTGAAAAATCATCCATGAAGATTTCAATGCTTTTCTCAATAAGGTCAGAAAAAATAGCAAGCATGCACCTTTGGAAAGTGGCAGGTGCATTACAAAGACCAAAAGGCATTTTCCTATAGGAAAAAACACCGAAGGGACAAGTAAAGGCAATTTTCTCTTGGTCTTTAGGATCAACATTGATTTGATTGTATCCTGAATAACCATCAAGAAAACAGTAATATTGCTGACCTGCTAGTCTCTCCAGCATCTGATCCATAAATGGTAGTGGAAAATGATCCTTTCTTGTAGCTTTGTTGAGCTTTCTGTAGTCAATACACATCCTCCAACCCGTAACAGATCGTGTTGGAATAAGCTCATCTTTATCATTTTTAATTACTGTCATGCCACCTTTCTTGGGTACTACCTGTACAGGACTTACCCATTGACTATCTGAGATAGGATATATCATTCCAGCCTCTAGTAGCTTGACGACCTCTTTTCTGACAACTTCTTTCATGGTTGGATTGAGTCTTCTTTGTGGCTGAGCTACAGGTTTATAATCTTGTTCCATCAAAATTCTATGCATACAATAAGAAGGACTAATACCTATTAGATCTAAGAGTGTCAAACCAATGGCTTTGTAGTTCTCTTTCAAGACTTTCACCAATTTCTTTTCTTCCTCCTCAGAGAGATGGGCATTTATGATTACTGGATTTTCAGAATTACCTACAAGAAAGACATATTTTAAATGTGAAGGTAATACATTTAATTCCAGCTTTGGTTCTTCTTTTTGCTTTTCTTCTTTTATTTCTTCAAAGAGGGATTGATGATAAGGAATTTCTTTACAGGCATTCAGTTGATGAAGGTATTTTGATTTTTCTTGATCTCCATCTTCATCTTGGACTGTTTCTGTCAATGCCTTCTCCAAACCTTCCTTCCTGTGAATAAATCTTTTAGAGTCAGAAATTACCTCATCAAGGACATCGACTCTAAAGCATTCTCTTTTATCTGTGGGGTGCTTCATTGCTTCAAGAACATTGAACTGCACTTCATCATCTTGCACCCTTACAGTGAGTTTTCCTTCATCCACATTAATCAAGACTTTGGTAGTCTTCATGAAAGGTCTGCCAAGAATCAGTGGAACTTCACTGTCTTCATCCATGTCCATCACTACAAAATCAACTGGGAAAAAGAATTTATCAACTTTTACTGAAACATCTTCAATAATGCCATGAGGATGCTTGATGGTTTTGTCAGCTAGCTGCAAAGTCATCCTTGTTGGTCTGATTTCTACTTCTCCTATCCTTTTGACCATAGATAATGGAATGAGGTTGATGCTTGCTCCTAAGTCAAGAAGAGATTTCCCTACTGATAGATTTCTAATAGTCACAGGAATTGTGAAACTACTGGGATCTCTTGATGTTTCTGGAATTGTCTTTTGGATGATTGCACTGCAACCTGCATCCAGCTCTATGGTTTCATCATTTGTGTATCTCCTTTTCTTTGTAAGTAGATCCTTCATGAACTTAGCATATGTTGGCATCTGCTCCAATGCTTCTGAAAAAGGAATGTTAATTTGCAGTTGTTTAAAAATATCAAGAAAACGCTTGTACTGCCTTTCCTTTGCCTTTTTTGATGGAGTATGTGGATATGGCATATTTTGGACTGGTGGCGGGGTTAAGACAGCTTTGCTTTATCTCTCTTTTTCTTTTCATCTTTCACTCATCACTTTTCTCTCAATTTTTTCATTTATTTCTTCATCATTTTTCTCTTTTTCTTTTTCTTTTTCAACTTTTTCATCCTCACTTTTCTCTACATTTCCTTCATTTTTCTTTTCTTCTTCCTCCTACCTACCAACCACAATCCCCCTTCTTGTTGTAATGACTTTACATTGCTCTTTAGGGTTGACTTGGGTATTTGCTGAGAAAGATCCACCTCTATGCTCAGATAGTTGCTTTGCAAGTTGTCCAACCTATACTTCATGATTTTTGGTCTAAGGAAGACATACCCAAATAATAAGAGACTCTAATGATACTATCTGTGAGATTTTCTCATAGAGTCTCTTTGTGGGTCCGTTCAGTGCGAGCTATACCCTTATAGATCCACCCACGACTTTAGCTAAGACATCTCCATGTCTGTAGCTCATGAGGTCTTTACCTTGTATCTGCATACAAGTAGATAAGCCGTGCTAGTCTTACTCGAGATCGCTGATCCCCATTCTCAGTGTCTCTAGACTAGGAACTTAAAATTTAGGAGTAGACATCTGGTATCCTTAAATCCTCATAATCGTGATCCCATCACTGATATTCAAAAGATACCTATTCTATTCCAAGGGTTTTATCCAGTTACTCATATATTAATAATGATATCGAGACAAAATATGAAACAAGATAAATAGCGCTTATAATTTATTCATGATAATATGAAAAATACATGTACGTCCTAATCTAATGAAAAGATTGTCTTTAGGACATCTATATACTAACAGCGTGGATGATGGCGCTACTCGCGCCACAGAGTCAAAAGATTATTTCTTTATTTACATGTCACGCGAATCGCGCCAGACGTCGTTCTAGTTTTTAAAAAAGGGAAACTCGAACCAAAAATCGCGCCCCTTATTTTTCTCCCAAAATTTCTCCCATTTCCCCCAACCTCATTCAATCCCAGTCAATCTCAGTGCTTACATTGCACTTTAAAACATTCAACCCATTCATTATAAAACCCTAAACCTCATTTGCATTAGCGATTCAACCTCCTTTCACCATTGTTGCTCAAGCTTGGGTTCCGTTGAAGGTTTCATTCATATCACTGCATTGAGACTCAATGGCTGGCGAAAAGGTACGTTTCTTCATTGTTCGAAGTTCATAGAATGCATAGGTGTTGAACGATTACGGCAAGTGCACCGATCGTTTACAAGTAATAAAGTTAGGTAA
>QARZ01041105.1:297517-309050 GCA_013407115.1 Glycine latifolia
GTAATTCTCTGCTAGATACATGCTAGTTTTGCACTTAAGGTTAGTTATGAGCATGTTTGGCTAACTTCTCTTATTGTGGTTAGAGCCAGAACCAATGTGAACTCCTCTGTAACTTGATTGGTATTAATATGAAATTCTGATAATTGTTTTATTTTACTTTGTTCTTCATTGGATTATTCTTTATTAGTTTTGGCCATTCTAGTAAAGTTCTGAGGGTTAGAGTTTACAATAGGGATATTAGAACGCTAATTTCTGAAAGCAGTAAAATAACAATTTTTACATTGCCTAGGGATAGGGATGTATGATTGCAAAATTTATATGATGTATTCTCTTAATGCTTAGCTTGATAGGGAATTGTTAAGGAATTAGGATTTCTAATTGGGTTAATGGGTTGAATTACTAAGGGATTAGTATTTAACTAATTATATGGAAATACATTCTCTGAACAATTAGAAGTAATTGAAATTAATAACCAATCCAAGTAAAGAAGGTAGGGAACAAAAGGGAATGTGCTCTGGCCACAATTATTTCTCATCACTGCATAGTAATTAATTTAAATTCGTTTTTGAATTCTCGCTAATTTTTTGTCATTTATTTAATTTGCGTAATTCTTAAAATACAACCATATTCTCTTCAAACTTATTATTTTTCTTCCAATTTCTAAGATAATAAGTTGCGATAAGATTGCATTCAATCCCTGTGGAGACGATACTTTACTTACTCACTTTATTACTTGAAACGAACGGTACACTTGCCGAATTCGCAACATACACTTTATAATGATTAAAATACCAAATTTGATTGAATTAATCTTCCAAAATGTGAAAAGCATCATTTATATAAATACCAAATATAAATACAAATCAACTAGGTTTAGAGTAAGTTTTTAAGAAAATCCTTTTTAAATCAAAAGATAAGTGTTATCATTAGAATCCCTAAATTAACTAAAATATGGCACTTATCAATAAGATAGCCTTGGCACTCGTCAAGTATACCAGATGTGTTTGGCCTTATTTCCAAAGTCACAAGGTGATAGTTAAAACTAACTATCCATCAAACAGGTACTATGAAAATCAGAACTGGAGGCAGAGTGGTGGCATGCTTAGTTGAATTGTAAGAGTTCAACCTTCAGTACAAGCCTCATGGTCCAATGAAGACACAATTCATGGCGAACTTCCTAGCGGAGTTTTCGGGGAAAGACAAATCCACCCCAGACTGGTGGATCCTCTATGTGGACGGAGTGTCCAATGTGCAAGGAAATAGAGCAGGTATCATTCTTGAAGGACCTAGCAACATCTCACTAGAGCAAGCCCTCAAGATTAACTTCAAAGCTTCAAACAACCAAGCCGAGTACGAGGCACTCATAGTAGGACTTAAGCTCGCAAAAGAAGTCGGGGCTAAATGTCTGAGGTGCTACTCTGACTCGCAACTCATCCAAGGACAGGTGGAAAACAAGTTCTAGACCAAAGAAGTCGTACTCCTCCAGTATTATCACATAGCCAAGATCCAAAGTGAAGATTTTGCCGTCGCCGTTGGCGTCAAACTTCTTAAATACATATTCGAGGTCATCCGTCATGGGACGACGCGTGGCGAGTGCAATAATAGCGGTGGTGAGTGGGGCAATGAGGAGGAAGACGACGTCTTCTTCAGAAGTTTCTTCTTCTTCTTGTTAAAAAAGGATTTGAAACCCATGATTAACTTGGAAGTAGAAGGAGAATTGGAGAATGCGGGACGATGCCAAATCTAAAGAAACTACTCTCTGTCATGTTCAGAGGAGAGAATCTTGATCGATGATGTTATTAATGGAATGCAAAAAGAGGTTTTTTTTCTATATTTAAAGTATTTATTACACGTGATTCCTTATTTGTATATATTCAAATAAATTTATTTTTATTTATATAACTTGTTTTTTTAAGAAAATAAAATTAAGAAAAAAAAAGAAAATAAAACAAAAAGAAAAATTCCAAAAAAAAATAAAAAATACGGGATATATGAATCACCAAATAAAAATAGCATTTAAAAATCTTTAGAAAAAAATTTCATGAATAAATAATAATTAATGACAAGAAAAAGGAAATGAAAAGAGAAATAAAAAATACTAAAAGGAATATACATGATCGAGTAATAAAAAGATTTAACTTAATTATTTAAACATTTATATTTAAATTTTACAGATTAAAAATAGAATCTTAAAAAAACATGTTTTTCTTTTCTTTAGATATGTATTTTCATTACTCCAATAGTGACATTGACCAACGAATTTTTACTGCCATAGAACAAGCGCCGCTTTATAGAATAAAGTTTTAGTGACTAATCAGTATTGGTAAATAATATATTATATTTTATGACCATAAATATTGATCGCCAGTAAAATAAAATCAATTAGTTTCCCAAACTCTTTGTATTGTACAAAATGGTAAAATTACACGTGTCCACCCTCCGTGCCAACCATGCTACAGTAATAGTGCACAGGTCCACCCTCCATGTCAGCCTTGCTACAGTAGTGCGGATGTCAACCCTTAACAGCCACGTCTCCCTGGCCAACAACTTATCTACTACACTTATTTATTCAAATAAGTGTAACTACTTTATCTCTTAGCATATCTCCAATTATTTACAAGGGATTATCTACAAGCTGTTACTTATCTACAAGTAAAAGTCTATTTACAAGGTACACATTATCTCCTATTTGAATTATATAACTGTCTGCTATTATCTATTTTTATTTTCAACATATTAATTATCAAACAAAGGCCTAAGGCCCATACTCCATGCTATAAATACAGGTTCTCTCTAAACCTTTAATCATCTCATTCATATTGCAAATTCACCCACGATAAACATATTCTGAGACCACCTTAGACACTCATATAGTCAATTATTCTTCCATAATTGGTGTACTTACTTGAGCGTTAGAGTCTGTTCCCTTGTTTTGCAAGTCCTCCTCCTAAACAAGGTCGACTCTTCGTCCAAAGTGCAAGGTTTGGAATCCACTTGGACCATCTCCATCTTGGCACGTGGCATTTCCAAATTTTGGTAAGAACATTTTTCGCCCATCGTGGGACCACGGTAAAACTTACCCTACGGCCTCGCATTGTCCAGATCATATTCGTCGACCACTCACGTCAATGGTCAGTACACAATCCAGTATCAGGCACCACACTCCCATTGGGACCTCAAACCCTCCTCAGATGACCATGACTAATGTAGACACCATCCAACAACTCCAAAATCGCATAGCAGAGATGGAGCGAAGACATGAAGAAGAACTCTGAAGGGTGAAAGCTGACCATGACCAGCTGGAGGCCAGAGTGAGACACCCTCAGGGAAATGAGTACTTCCCCCTCACTGATATGTTGATTTAAACATGAAAACAGACCTTAAGCTTTAGTGATTATGTGCAACCACAAAATTTACATTGAGTGTCCTCATTGATATGTTCTATAGTTCATTTTGCATAAATTTCTAATTGTCATAACATATGATGCATGGATATGATTTAGGCCTTCTTTCTTTCTTGTACATTTTTAAGCCACTGGCCAAAAAGCTATCCCAATATATAACGATTTACCATTTGCTAGCCCTTTTGAGCCAAAACACTTACGATTTTTTTGGAACACTAACCTAGGTTAAGAATTTCCTACCTTACCTTAGATTAGGAGAGCAAAAGGGATTTTGTTGGAAACTTCTATCATTTGGATGGCTAATTTAAATATGGCTATTCATGTGATTTAAAAAGCTATAGAAAAGAAAAGAAAGAAAAGAAAAAGGAAACAAGTTCTTTGTGAATAAATAAATATATGAAGTATGTACATTATGTTCTAAAAACTATATAGAGATGTTGTAAGTTCTATAAGTTGGGTGATTGGGATTTGGGTATAAAGAAATATTGATAACTTGGTAGAAAAGGGAATGAATAGGAAGTGATGATAGCTTGCTTATGATTACTCTTCTATTCCCAAGGTATTTTTTGAATATCCAGAAAAACCAAGATTTCTTTCAAGTCAGGCCCAACCCTAAAAGTCCTAATGATCCATGATGATTATAAACTTTATATATGATTTGATGGGAAATGAATTGGAAAATTGATCTAATTGAGATGAAACACTTGCCTATGGTAGGATTAAACACCTTTGAAAGGTTTTCCTCTGTTTGAATCAATCAAGTGTTTTCTTTGATGATCTTTAGAAACAAAATGTGAATTGATCTTAATCTCATTTGGTTCGGTGAATTTCATCTTTTGTGCTTTCATTTCTTATTGTTGATTATTTGAAAATGTTGTTCTAATCACTTTAAAAGTTGATTCTTTACAAAGCATGCTTATGAAATTTTGATATAGAAGCATTTTCCTTTATACTTCTAGTATTCATAGTTTTATTGCTTGAGGACAAGCAAGATTTTAAGTTGGGGGTAGTTGATAAGTGTCATATTTTAGTTATTTTAGGGATTATAATGTTAGCACTTATCTTTTGATTTCAATAGTTTCTCTTATAAACTTCCCCTAATTCTAGTTGTTTTATATATTATACATTTATAAATATTTTTGTTTAAATTTGGAAGATTCATTAAAAAAATTTAAATATTTTGATAGGTATTTTGAATCAAGCAACCAAGCCAAGATGGAGGGGCAAAAGAGTCAAAATTACAAGATTCCAGAAGTGAAATTCGCCCAGGCTAGCAATCAGCTCGCCTGGGCTAATCAGGTTACCTATTCCCGAGGCAATTAACTCGCCTGGGCGAGCTACCTTCCTTTAGACATAAGCAACCAGTGGTTTGGGCGAGCGTTAGCTCGCTTGGGCGAGTTGGTTTGGCACCTCCTCCACCATTTGGCTATAAAAAGCCATGCAAGGGAAGCTTGAAGGGGACAACGAGACCAGAGGATTGAATTACACAGAGGAAGGTGAGATAAGAGAGAAAAGGAGGGAAGCTTTGTAGAAACGGACCGGGATCGCTTCCTTCGTCATGTCTTCTATTGATCTCATTTAGATCATTGAGTTGTAGAAATTCTTCCATTTGTCCTGCATCAATATCACACTCCAAACACATTCAAAGCAAGTGAAGTTAGTAGAGGTGTTGTTGTTGTTGATGTTTTCATTTTTCTTGTTGAACTTAGTGAACTTTCTGTTCTAGTTTCTTCTCATGAATTTGCTGAACTTTTTGACAATAAGATTCATGTTGTCATCTTCATCTTCTTCACTTGAGTCTTCTTCCTTTTCCACTTTAGAGGATGCAGCTTTCAAGGCTATACTTTTATGTTTCTTATCTACATCTTCTACAGTCAAGAAGCTTACCAAAAAGTGCAGCCATGGACATTTTGGACAAATCTTTGGATTCCTTGATTGCTGTAACTTTTGGTTGCCATGGTCTTGTTAGACACTTTAGTATTTTGATGTTTAATTCTTCAGCATCAAAAGTCTTTCCAAGACTAAGAAGATGGTTGACAATGCGAGTGAACCTTGTTTGTAGCTGAGATATGTTTTCAGTATTGCTCATCTTGAACATTTCATATTCATGAATCAAGGCATGCTTCCTTGATCTACTTACTTCATATGTTCCTTCATGAGTTACCTCTGACATTTCCCACATTTCTTTAGCGCTTCTGCATCTCACAGTTCTAAAGAATTCGTCAGAAGAAAAAGCAAATGTAATCATGTTTTTAGCTTTAAAATCATATTGCACAACTCTTTTTTCAGCATCTGTCATTTCATTCCATTCTTTGGGAATCAAATTATTATCAATAGTTTTCATTGGAACCAAAGGACCTTTTTCAATAGCATTCCATGCACCTGGATCATTGGATTGAATGAAAATCTGCATACGATTTTTCCAAAAACTAAAATGGTCTCCTTCAAACATTGGAGGACTATTGAAAGAAGTTCCCTCTCTAAAAGTTATTTGAGTAGTATTCATTTTCTTTTCAAAGAAAATGATCTTGAGTAACTTTCAAGAACCAACTCTTGATGCCAATTGAAAACACAATGAACACACTTCAAATAAACCAAGAGGGGAGGGGGTAAGTTGGTTTAAAATGGATATTTAAAATTTTTCTCTAAAAATAATTTGCGGAATTAAAACTTGGATCGTATCACTCAATCACCTTTTGTAAAACCAAAATTTTTCTTTCAATCAAGATCAACCTTGTTATGCATGAAATGACATAAATATTTTCTTTGCTAATAATATTTTGATTACCCAATTACAAGCAATGGAAGATACACAAAATTAGAATAAAAGACTTAGTAATTTATACTGGTTCACTCACTAACATGGAGGCTACATCCAATGTTTTCCAACCAACACTAGGTTAGAGTTTTCACTAAATCAAAATATTCTTTACAAGCAATTTACAAGTGATTATCTTTATCAACCCTAGATAAAGAATCTGAATTCTAAAACACTATTAGAAAAAAAATACAAAGATCCTGAGAAACCTACTCAGATCTTTATACCTAGAGAACCCTACTCTAGAAAGGTTGAAAGAATCACTTTGATATATCACAGTAGAATTTTAATACACAGAAAATTCTAAAGAAAGATTCAAGAGACACAACCTGTGATCCTTCAATGTATGAATGAATGAATGAATGAAGTTACCAATCAATCCAGGTTGTATGAAAGTCAATGCTCAGAATCAAAACTCTTGAAAAACTCTTTTTCTTTGACACATCATCTCTAAAAATAAGAAATCTTGATCTCATAAGATGTGTTTCTCACTCAGAAAAAAAATCAATATCTTGGACTCTTAGAAAGCTTAGAAATCTTTGGGTAAGTCACATATACTCAGAGTCATTCGTTCAATGTCTATTTATAAAGAGCAAACCCACAAAGCTTTAAAAAGAAACTGATTTAACTGAATATAATTGATTAAAATGATATTGTAATCGATTATTGTTAGACTCTTGGCAAGCATACCAATTATCGTTGCAGGTTACAAAATTTATAAAAGATTGTCCTCACAGGGACTTGAGTTACTCAGTTAATCCAAAAAAAACTTAACAGTTTAATAGTTATGTACAACAAGTGTGAATGGAGTTTCATGTATTTGTGAAATAACAGAAATTACGAAATTTAAAGAAAAAGCGGAAATAATAGATTTAGTGCATTGGAATTACGGAAGCTAATAAGACGAGTTTAATTCAAGAAAAACGTAGGATTGGATTTCATCATTCATACCCTTAGTGTTGAATTAATATTACCATGCATAAATTATTTTCTTTCATTATTGATGCACACATAAAATCACCCCAAATCAATCCCTCGCATTTGAGAATCCTAAGAATATTTATCAAATATCGATCCCTCACATATGAAATAAATACCCCAGCATTACAATCATAATCGTGTGTTATTTGCAATCTAAACGTTATGCTCTATTCCTAGCAATGTAACATAAAGAGTAAAATTATTCAGTTCAAGTTTTAAGAGTACTTTCCAGTTAAACTTAGAACCTTATTTCATGAAACTAGTGATCAAGTAGAATCAAGCATTAAGTACAGAATGAAATTAACAATAATAAATAGAAAATATTCATGCATAAATAAATATTAAAAGAGATACTTAAGGGTAGAAGATTACATCCAATCCTAAGATAAGTTAGCTGATTATTGTGGAGAGCACAAGATCAACTGAATACATGATGAAGAGGCGATCTCCGAATCACTCCAGCAGAGTTTCCTCACCAATTTCTCACTTTCTCTCTCTCTCTCTCTAAGCACCTAAGACTAGCTAATTAGTGTTTCATTCACTTTGGCCTTCCAAGCATGCTTCTCCTTCACCCCTGCATGGCTATTTATAGATTTTGGGGTGCTGCTTGTGTTCACTCACCCAGGTGACCAATTTTGCCTTGTTTAACTCACCTGGGCGAATTTACTGCTTGTTGCTATAACCTCTAATCGCCCAGGTGACCAAAATACACATGAGTCACTCGCCTGGGCGAGTTAAAGCATCAATAAGTTGGCTTAGGCGAGTTCTGGGCTATTTTTGCTTCGGGAAATGTCCTTTTTGCCCCTTTTTGCCTTTTGGTTTGCTTTGGATGCCTTGATACACCTGATAACTATTAAAATACCAAATTTGATTAAATTAATCTTCTAAAATGTGAAAAACATTATTTATATTAATACCAAATCAAATCAACTAGGTTTGGAGCAAGTTTATAAGAAAATCTTTTTAAATCAAAAGATAAGTGTTAACATTAGAATCTCTAATTTAACTAAAATATGACACTTATCAATTATTTTACCATATGTAATCGATTAAAATACCAGATAATCGATTAATATGTTCTTGAGCTTCCTTGAAAACTTTTCACAAACAAGATAATCGATTAATACGTGATGTAATCAATTAAAGCAGTCATCATGTATGTGAAATAAGTTGTGATAATCAATTAAATAAGACTGGTAATTGATTAAAGCAGTGAAGCTCAAAATATGAAATAGGCCTGTGTAAT
Source organism: Glycine latifolia (assembly GCA_013407115.1). Taxonomy (NCBI): domain Eukaryota; kingdom Viridiplantae; phylum Streptophyta; class Magnoliopsida; order Fabales; family Fabaceae; genus Glycine; species Glycine latifolia. Next base: position 305,967 of record QARZ01041105.1, read on the forward strand.
CGATTACTGATTGTGGTAATCGATTAAACCAGTAATGCATATAGACTAAAGAACTAAGATAATCGATTACATAACATGGTAATCGATTAAAGCTGTGATGCATGATTTTCATATTGCACTATGTAATCAATTACAAGAAGCTTATAATCGATTAATATGTTCTTCATGGCTTTTCCAGATTTTGAACAAAGCCTTTAATCGATTAAAAACATTGTGTAATCGATTAAAGCAGTAAGTTTTCATTTTTCCAAAAACATAACCATAAGAACTTAGCTTCTTTTAAAATCATTGAATAGCTTTAATACTTTAATGAAAAACATGTATGTATGTTAATGAGAATGCAAATGCAATGCAAGGATCACAAGGCAATGCACTTGAACCACTTAGGCAAATTACAAATGCCTTCAAATTGATTGGGCATGTAAAAAGCTAAAATATCAAGCCAATTACTTCATCCTTGCTTTAATCTTCTTGTAGCTCCCCCTATATCCAACACTACGTTGATGACATGGTCATCAAATCTTAGAGCATAGCCCAACATGTGAAAGATCTAGAAGAAGTGTTTGAAGAAGTAAAGAGGTATGACATGCGTCTCAACCTCAAAAAATGCATATTTGGGGTGGGTGGCAGAAAGTTCCTTGGTTTCATGATCACACATCATGGAATTGAAGCCAACCCAGAAAAATGTACAACCATACTATGTTGGATATAGGGGGAGCTAGAAGAAGATGAAGCTAAAGAAGAAGCTTGTGCCTTAGAAGAAAAGATTTTAGCTTTTCACATGCCAAGGAAATTGTAATTTGATTAAGTGTATGAGAGACTAATCTTATGATCCTTGCATTGCATGAACATGATCATTAACATGAATACATGATTTCATTAAAACATTAAAGCTATTCAAGTTTTCAAAAGAAACTAATTTCTCATTGTTAAGTTTTTGGAAAAATGAAATCTCACTGCTTTAATCGATTACACAACATTTTAATCGATTACCAGCTACTGTTTTAGTTCTGGAAAAGCCATGAAGAACATTTTAATCGATTACTGGATACTTGTAATCAATTACATAGTACAAAATGAAAATCATGCTTCACTGTCTTAATCGATTACTTAAGTTCATTGTTAAATATGCATGACTGCTTTAATCGATTACCATAATCCGTAATCGATTACACAAGCTTGTTTCAAAACTAAACTTGACTGCTTTAATCGATTACAACTCGGATTAATTGATTAATTTGCTCGTTGCAGTTCCCAGGTTATGCTAAGAACATTTTAATCGATTATTTGGCAATTTAATTAATTACATATGATAATTTAATCGATTACTTGGCGCTTTAATCGATTACATTCTGTTATTATAATTTGTTATAAATAGATTGAAGGATTGTCTGAAAATACAACTTACATACTAATAACTGATGTCGTATCGATTCAAAACAATTAAATTACGCTAATTTTGTAGCACAGGATTAACCTAGGTCGACTCAGAGACACAATCAATATGGTTCCAACTTTAATTCACTAGTAAATAATAGGGAGAATTTTATCAAACAGTTTGCATGCGATAAATGAAAATTGCAGAAACTAACAGAATTGATTAAAGGTAATGTAAAACAGATTAAAAAGCATCAATCCAATTCACCAAACCAAGAAATACAAATTATCCTAGTTCTCAGATAATGATTCTGCTATGAAAGTTCATTCAATTTCATTAGAAGCAGTTCAATCGAATTAACCCCTAAATTAATTGAAATCACAAACCTAATTGAAATATCATCCAAATAATCTGTGATTAAAATTCAAAATTAGGAAATGAATCCATAACCTAATCCGCTTTCAATCCTAAACACATTCATAATCATGAAAATTGAATAGAGGATTGAAGAAGAAAGTGAACATTCACACAGAATTTGAGTACCAAACCAGAACTCAAATTCTCCTTGCTTGAGCTTGGATCCTTGGATTGATTGATTGTTTAGTCTTCCATGATCATCATCAATGAAAGCCCCATGAAATGAGTGCACGAAAATGGAAGAACAGTGAAGAACAATGAAGAACAGTTGAGAGAAAATAAGAGAAATGGTTTTAATTCTAAAAACTTCTAAAAGTCACTACAAAATGTGTTTGTCCTAAAATGAAGTGTTTCCATCCAAATAACTAAAATCACTTAAATATAGTGACTGAATCAGTAGGAAAGGATGGGCCACAATGAAGCCCAACTAATCTAACTAATTACTAATTACACTAATTTCCTAGCCCAAAATTCAAGTGCAGTGATTCTGACTTCTAAGCCTAAAATAACCCTCAAAATGATAGAATTGGCCTCGGCTTATCTCTAACAAAATTGTAGATCTTTTCGTTATCTTTCCAGGGACTACTTATATGCATCATTTGGAGTTTTGTAGAGTTCTCTAGGTCCTGCACAAGGAAGATAGGTCAAGTAAGCAAAAGCTCCAAAAATAAGCAAAAATTATCAATTAAGCCCACTTGTTTGCCTAAGGCAAAAACTGAATTAGAATGGGAAAATAAAATTCCAAGAGAAATCAAATAAGCTAAGAAGAATAAAAAAATATTTAACTAAAAATACTCAATCACATACTTCGATATTTCTGAGCATATACAAGCCTTCTCAAAGTTAGAAAGGATTTTCTGAGTTAACAAAGCTCTTGTCCCACTTTTTAATCTTAATGGTGTATTGAAAGATTTCTTGGGCAAGATTTTCAAAAAAGTTTTGGAGAAAAAGTTCTAAAATTAATTTCTGCATTTCAACTCTGATTGGTAACTCATATTCATTGGATTATCAGGTTGTTTCTCTCCATTATCTCTTGTTGTAAATTCATTTTTGTATTCTTAGTAGTTTGAAACTATTGTAAAGGATTCTTTAAGATTTTTCTAGAGTGGGTTTCTCTAGAGGGAAGAGTAGAGAAGGGTTCTCTATGTCTTGATCTTTAGGAATCTAATAGGGTTTTAGATTCCTGTTCTTTATCTAGGATTGATAAAGAATGGTTGTTGTAAAGCTTGTAAGAAATGAAATTTTATAATAGTGGAACTCTAATCTAGTGTTGATTAGAAGAACTGGAT
>QARZ01041105.1:315804-356085 GCA_013407115.1 Glycine latifolia
TACTTCTAAAATAGTTATTCCAAAGACAAACATATTTTGTCAACTTTATCATCCATCCTAATCATTATAATGAGATTCCTAATTAAGAATATAATTTAGTTGAAAATAAAATAATCCATATTGCAGCCATTGCCTTATATCTATGTACTTAAACAAAACTAGTTTAATTTTAACTTTATTTGTCTAAAAAAATTCTACTTTTATGAACTCAAAATTTATTATTATAAATTATTTTCCACATCAATGATGGGTTGATTAGTATGAATGGTTGAAGAAATAGCAAAAAAGATAAAGCGTACAACTTAACATTGTATTAAAAAAGTAAGAGACATGGCATATTAACACAATAAAGTCACTCATATAATTTACAAAATGTTGCTTACACTACTAAAAATAAAGCATTCAACATTGGTTAATTTTGACCTTTGACATCGGTTTTGAACCGATGATGTATCAGGTGTAACGCCTCTCTTAACTCTCTCGAGCTTGATTGATTTTAATTAAAACTTGTGTCTACTTTATATTAAAGTGATTTTAGTTGTAAAATTTTTTTCCAAAAATTCTTTTGGCCTTGCTTACTAATTTTATTAAAAGTACATAACGTAAACGATTTTTCTTACCACGGTTCATTTATAACAAAAATACACAGTCCATTACACCGTTCATAATACAGTCCATAATTAATGTCCAATAATATACAGACAGTCCAAACTACAAATATCAAGTATCACAATATTGACATCATAACTTCCAATCATCCATGCACATCTTCACTCCATCATCCATGCTCAGCTACTACTGTTCCTCTGCTCGCCCAAATGAATTGGGGTCATCACAGGTGTCAACCACAGACACAACTTGGGTAAGTTTATGACAAACATAGTTTGAATAATATAAACACAGATAGATAAAATCTACACAGCTTATACAGTGTACAGATCATCATATACCCCTTGTGCGATGTATAAGATGCATGCTCGTCTTTTTATATGATGCATGACTGAGATCTCAGGTTATTAAATCATCAATAGTGGCCACAGTCAAGATAGCCCCATCCCAGTGGCACACCTATCCATTCAGTCGGGGTAGGGCAGGGGCGCGTAGGAATGTCACCTCCACCTATGTGATCATCATGGTGGTGTGGTCCTCCCTGAAACACACTACCCCCCAGTTCAATCTCTGAACGCATGGACTCGGTTCAGCTATCTGACAAACAAATCCACGGATTAACCCCCGCTAGGCATATGCGTATGAAATGCATGAATGATTCATTTTATCTTTTCAACTTATATGCTTTTTAGAACAATACATAAAGCTTATTTCCACCATCACGTAAAACTTTTACACCACAGTCTCAGAATACAGCCATAATTCTCCACAACTTACGGAATCCATAACCGCTCAATCAATACAAGGATTCCAATTATCAACATAACATAATTCTTAATTTGTTTCTCATCCTCAAAATTTAATTTATTTTTCAATCATCAGAATCATAAACCCCCAAGCCACAAATTAATCTTTATCATAGTTCCATCTCTCGTGATTAATAAAATATCATACAGCAACTTCAACAAATAAAATAGCATACAGCAACATCATGTTACAGCAACATTAAGTTATAATATACAGTAACATACAGCAACATACAGTAACATATTATCATGTAGTAACATTAAATACAGTAATTTTTACAATATACAGCTACATAATAAAATATCATACAGCCACATTAAATTACAGCAATATTAAGTTACAATATACAACAACATCATAAAATAACATACAGCAACATTAAGTTACAAATTCAACAATTTATAGCAACATAATAAAAAAAACATACAGCAACAACTTACAGCATCATTAAGTTACAAATACAGCAACATAATAACATGACATACAGCAACCTTAAATAATTAGTTACAAATACTACAACATTAAGTAAGTAGTAAAGAAATCCCACCAAGTACCCTATGGCCACAAAGTGAAATTAAATTATATTGGACAGCCACTTATTTAAATTTCAAGTTTATTCTTTGTTAAAAATTATTCTAGTTCATTGAAAATTTTAATCAAATACTTGGTATACCAAACTTTAAGTTTCACAAACAAGGAAAAACATAATTTTAAATCTAAAGAAATGGATGTTAAATTAACCTATTAATCATCTAATCCATGTAAATTAAGATACTTCCCATACTTTCAATTTCTTAGTTACTTCTAACTTTCATTTATTAAATTAAGTTCAAGTTATTGACCCAATCATCAATTGTTAAAATCAAACCAAGTTGCTTAGTCAATTAATCATTTAAGCTCTTTGAGACAATTTAACAAACACCTTTTCTACAAGACTTCATGGAATAAAGCAAGGAATATTATTCAAACTAAGCTCAACATAAACTCCCCATACCTTGGTTTCCTAAGCTTTATGGACAGCCCCTTGCTCCTAGCTTTTCTTCCTTGAATTTGAATAACTCTTGCTCCTAAATGGTTAGTTGCTTCACGTGAACTCCTAGAGTTAGGCTTTTGTGTTTTGTTGTTTTGGTAAAAGGTGAAGTAGAAAGGAATAGAATGAAGGCTTTTGGGGAGTATTTGCACGGCTGCACCTCCTTATGGACAGCCCAATTTTCAGTTTTCATCTCCTTTTATAGGCTAGGTTTCTTGGCTTTAAATGAAAATATCATGGAACTTCATCATTGCCTTGCTTTTTAGTTGTTTATATTTCATTGGCTATTTAATTTTTGGCTTCCAAGTGTCTTGTTTCAAGAAGACTCCACACCCTCCTTGGCTGCCTTTGTTTTGCACGTGGAATTGCTTAAGTTTGCTGTATTTTGGTTAAAAACCGTGAGGTAGCTTAGGTTTAGTCTTAAAATTTTCTGCCCAAAACCCGTGTTACAAAAATATTCATTCTGAACTTGTTAACCGTTGGATCTTCTTAAAAATTTAAAGGCATACTCCTATCTTTCATATCTAATATTTGACCGTTGGGATTTTTGAAATAATTTTTAGAACTGTCTACGGGTCCAAAGGATTCAAGAGGAAATGTATTTAGAAAAATTCTTCTTTAAGCCATCATTTTTTTTTTTTTTTGCTTTCCAAATGGTCCAATTGTCTTTGCCTTTGCTCCTTGGCCGTCCACATGTCCTTTTTCTTGAGTTTTCTAAAGCTTTCTTCACCTTTGCTTGAAGTGCACGGCCATATGGAGCTTTTGAAGCAAACATGTGCAATTTTGGTCTTAAACCGTGGAGTAGTCATAGTTTAGGGATTTTATGCTTTGTTTTTCTTAATATAAACTCTTACATAGAATAAAATTATTTCTAAAATCTAGGAAAATCTAATTGTTTTCTTAGGAGTAAAATTCTAAAATTGTTTAGAGACTAATTTTTAGGTCTTTGAAACATGTCTAGTAATATAAGCTTTTCCTAAATAGTTGTATCTTAATTTCTTTTGGTTCATCTTGTTTCTGATTAGTAAAATTACTAACCTAGTTTATTAAAAGAGTTTATTTGTTTTAGAATTACAAGAAAACTCTAAAGATCATAACTGTTCTTTCTGTATAATTTTCTGGCACTTACGATATCCTAAACTGGAGTTCTTTCTAAAATGATTTCCAATATTCATAGAAATCTCATCTTATAGGTCTTTTATTACTTTCTTGATCAATTTGGTTATCTAGAAGTGTTTTATTCCATACTTAGGTTTTTCCAGAATTTCCTTACTCATCTGGGCATTTTTGACCTAAAGGGTATTTTGGTCATTTCGTCAGGGACCTAGCTGTCATTCTTGAAATTGTCCAAGGATATTTTGGTAATTTCTCATAGGGATACATTGGTCATTTCTAGAATTGTTCAGGGGCGTTCTTGTCATTTTGTCCTAACTTTTTCTACTGCCTTTCAGTAATTGTCTGTCATTTCCTAAATTTTTGGGGTGTTACATCAGGCAACGTTGAAAGTGTGGAAGTTAACATCGATTTTCAAAATCGATGTTAACGAAATTGTACAACATCGGTTTTTATTGACAACCTATGTCGATATGTAACAAATAAAAACCTAAAAATGTAAAAGATTATAATACAACATCGGTTTTGGTAAGAAGACCGATGTTAACTTATCATACAACATCGATTTTCACTAAGAACCGATGTTGTATTGTAGGTTAACATCGGTTTTCTTATCAAAACCGATGTCCCTATGTAGGTAACAACATCAGTTTTCTAATGGAAATCGATGTTGTTATACACATAGGCACATCGGTTTTCTTATGAGAACAGATGTTAACTTACAATACAACATCGATTTTCATTCAAAACCGATGTTGTATGATACGTTAAAATCGGTTTTCATATGAAAATCGATGTAATTTTTAATATTTTTTTTTAATATTTTTCTGTTTTTTTAATTAGTGCAGTTCTTCAACCTGTAAATGAAAATGCAGACCCAGACCAAGCAACCAATTTCATAATACAATTCAATAAAATAAAATTTGAATAACGAATAAAATTTAATAATGTCAATGTACATAAAAATGATTTCCTAACCTAATGTTTATACAATTGTTTACAAATCAATCCCTTACCCACCTAACCTAATATTTGATCTCTAACTCTAAGATAAAATTTAGCCCATTCAACCCTAACAGTCTTCAATGTCTGGGCTTCGAGTGGTCTTTCATCAATGAAATACTGCATGACATAATAAAATATAAATTAAAAAGTATAAAACAAAAACAAGTCACACACATTTTTTAAATTAGACAATTACCATGTCCCATGAGTCCCTGAAGCCTCCTTGGACTATCGTCCACATCCAATGCATCACATAATACCCACATTCAGTGATTCCTCTTTGCTTATTACACTAAATTCAATAACATGTTCAAAGTTAAACGCAAAATTACTGTAAATAGTAATAAAGATTATTTTGAATACATGAACCATGATTTATTAAAAAACTTACTTTAAGCGCAATCCATTTAGTAGTAGCCTTTGATTTATTTCCTTCAATCTCATGGAGTGCCTTCAAAGCACTGCTTAAGATAAAAATGCATGCATATTGTACAATTAACATATTAATGTGTTAGAAATAATAACAGAAATGTGTTACAAAATTACAACCTACTTGTTAATAATTCCTTTCATGTAGTTATCAGGCCTGTTGTGCAACGAACAGAACCACACGACAACGTTGGCCTTAGGACATATGACGACCAGTTGCCAATGTGAACTGCGTTGGAGAAAAATAAGTTATTATACAGCATACATTAATCAAATTGATTTGTACATTTTTACTTACCCATTCAAGTACGCTGCAAGGTAGACATCTTTATGTGAACTCTGCATCCATTTCTTGACATAGTCCTCCGATTCAAATTGAGATTGGCCAGATCTCTGTATGGATTGTGGCTCGATGAATCCATAGACATCGGGATGATCCGATTGCAGACATAACTCATTCATATGCCTATTGTTTTATAAATAAAGTCAATTATGCATGACATAGAACAATGTGTTATGTAACGTTAGGTACTGGAGAGTGACTTACAGAATCCACAGTTGTATAACTGAGATGTTCAGACATTGACCACCATGGATGATCTCAGAAATATCCTCATGCTTGATGTACAATGGGAACCTGTCATTATGCACCCCAAACATCTCTAGGTCCCATGGCACCTGAAGCTGTTGGAAGAAAAGATCCGGGATGGTCAATGCAATCTGGTACAAGGGATCCTCAACATGTTCTGGCTTATTTACAGGTTTCGCCGATTCATGAGGTCCTTGTATATCTTACACAGTTAACAAACATAAGTCAACGACTGACTTAACATTATATGAGACAAATTAATGTTGAATGACAAGACAGAAGGCAGAAATGAAATACCTTATTAAAAATAGGTTGTACAAGATGTGTCGGCCAAGCAAGGAAGGTGTTAAGGGCTTGCCCAACTAACTGAACCTCGTCAGTGGGTACAGGGACGCGAGCATCAGCATCTCGAACTTCCTCAACACCCACCTTGACCTGATCACTGCCCAGAGGGATGTTGTACACGGTTGTCGACCCCTCATAAAGTCTTCCAATAGCAACCAGGCAGGGAGGATTGCCGTCGACATATAACGCACGCCTGTCAGATGCACCGGTGTCAGGGTCATTTTCGGAGGGATCGACACAGCTTCCCTTGGTGCTGACACGGGCACCATAAGGACATGTCTGGACTTCTGGAAGCGGCATGGCTCCCTGAGTAGGCATCTACGACTGCATCTGGGACTATAGCTGGCTGAAGGACATCATCAGCTGCTGGGTGACATTCTCAATGATCGACTGCGTCAGTGTATTAGTGATCGACTGCTTCAGCTCTTCCCTGATGTTTTCTTTCAGTCGAGACAAGTCTTCAGGTGCCATTGATGACTTGGACTTGCGAGATGATGATGGGGCCGATCCAAAGTACTGTGTGATGGTGACAGCAGCGCCAACAGCACGGACATGACCTGGGTGCTCTGATCGTCCAATGGCAGCAGTTAGGACATCCTGACGTCCTTTGGGGACAAAGCTACCTTGTGTGGATTGCTCATCCAGGGAATCCTGCAAGGATATAAGTTGAACATGAGTTTTGTATTTTTGTGAGTTAAAAATTCATTAAAGGTGGACCAGTTTGTTTTTTGACTTACAATTCTCTCAGCAATCTCACGTGCTGCCTCAGAAGTCATTTGGCCAGTTTTTTTGGTGCGATCCAGCTTCCACTTCATGTGTCGTCGCACAGGGGATGGAGGATGAATGATGGTCTCCATGATGTCATCACGAGTTGCTCCCTCCAATTGCTTCTTTTGTTTTTCCTCCATCAATTTCTTCTCGAGCAACTCGTAACCCCCGCGGGACAACACGTGAGGGGCGGTGTTCAGCTTCTGGATCGCCTGGGCCTTTTTTCTAACATCCTGTTACAATTACACACATAGGTTTACAAATAATTAACCTGTTTGACTACATAATTGTGAAATTGTAAGGTTTTGTAAAAAAACTAACCTCCCAGGAAGCCGCTCACCGACTTTAACAGAATTGGGTCCACTGTTCCTTACTAATGCCGTATTTTTCGCATACAGCATCGGCATCGTCGTCCTTGCCTTCGGTGAGGACTCATTTCCTTGTCAAATCTGATTTGAATTGCCTCCAGGGCTCGCCCAGGGTCTGGAGAATCTTCTTCTCTATCCGATGGTCAGACGCTTCAGGTATATCAAATTCATCCTGCATTAAAAGGAAGTCAGTTTTAAAGTAACGTGAACAACATTTTAATTGTATAATTACAACAATCGATAGTACACCTTTAAATGACATATACCTGAATGTCCTCCCAAATCAAGTCCTTCTGCACTGAAGGAACTTCCTTCCAATTAGGAAGCGAGACATCCACCTTGTCCCTAGCCATAATCCCTAGATATGTCCTCAATTTCTTTGCCTGAGGACCATCAGCCTTCCCTGTGACAGGATCCACATGGACCACCAGTCTATCATCACCAGGAGCTCTAGTAGCCAGTGACCTCAGCCGTGTTGCTTTCCTCGTATTCTTCGCTGTAGACGGTGAAGGTCCTGACTCAAGCGGAGGTGCTGACTCAGGAGGAGGATGTGGTGCCTCAGCACGAGGAGGGATGTTGGGTGGTGTAGTCATGATCCTGTAAAAAAAAAATAACACAGATAAGTAAAGTTAAGTGACAAGTTAGGTTAATCATGAAATTGTACAAGTCAAATGACCTTAAAAAAAAAGTTACATTAAGTGATGTTAATTAATTCTCCTTCATCATGATCATTACGATTTGCATGAACGTCGTCCACCTCGTCTTCTCTGATCACGTTCGGGATTTGTGTCGAGAATTGAGTGACACTTGTATCGGCGGTTGTGTCATCATCGTCAACATTAATGCCAATGGTTTTTCCGTGTAGTACCACTGACCACCTTTCGTCACACGGATCTTGAACATAAAAGACTTGTTTAGCTTGTTCTGCCATGATGAAAGGTTCATCTTGATAAGCTAGCTTGTTCAGATCTACCAAAGTAAATCCCAAGTCATCGGTTCACACACCACTATTGATATCAACCCACTTGCATTTGAAAACACACAGTGAAACTAACATAATTAAGCTCCCAGATGTCATTAATGACTCCAAAGTAAGGCAAGCACGCCAAACGTGGATTGTGGTCATGCACAGAAGCGAAGTGCTGGGACTCAGCCTTAAGGCTGACCCCACTGTTTTGCATTGTGCTCTTGTCATCTTGTTGTTTGGTGTAGAACGAGTACTTGCTGGTATCGTACCCCTGCCAACTTCTAACATTTCTTTTAGGCCCATCTGCTAACTTCCTCGTTGTTTCAGATGAAGATTCATCACTAAAGATTGTATCTTTAAACCAATTCAGGAAAGTCTTGTTATGCTCTTTCAACAACCTATTCTTCGTCATTATTGGATTACTTTCCTTGACTAATGCTTCATGACGAACCATGTATGGCAGGACTTCATTATTGTTATTCAGGACATACAAATGAGCTTGTTGCAATTCATGCAAAGTGGGCGTTATAACATGCAGCCCTCGTGTACCCTTTCCTTCCACTCTGTCCTCATGCCGCGACTCCAGAAGCCCAATAGGTTTTTCCTTTTCAAGGTACTTTGAACAAAACTCTACAACTTCTTCTGCAAATGTACCTTTCAACTATGGATGCTTCAGGACGATTTGGTTTTTTGTATACCCTTTCAAGATCTACATGTATCGCTTGACCGAGTACATCCACCGTAAATAAACGGGACTACACAATTTAATTTCCCTTACCAGATGAACAAGTAAGTGAACCATTATGTCGAAAAATGAAGGAGGAAAATACATCTCTAATTGACACAAGATAATTGCCGCCTCTTCTTCCAAGTCATCTAACTTTACCGGATCCACGACTTTGGTACAAATGGCATTGAAGAAAAAGCACAGGTGACTTATAGCATGCCTCACTTTGTTAGGGAAAATGTCTCGAATTGCCACGACTAACAATTGCTGCATCAACACGTGGCAATCGTGAGACTTTAAGCCAACTAGTTTCAGATCTTTCATCTGTACAAGGTGAAAGATTGGGCCTTGAAGCCCGAAGGCATGTGAGAAGAAAAAACAAAATTTTTCCAAGCGGAAACACACATTCCACACAAGAATCATTCTTTAAGACATAGATGTTACCTTGTTTATATTCGAAACTTGATGATCAAGGATAGGCTTAAAGATACAAGCCCTCTAATGTTGATCCACACCACTTCTTGTCAAGACTCAAGAACACTTCTTGAAGGCCACTGATATGCTATTAGCATATATAGTTTTTAGGATAGTTTTATTAGGAAAATAGGAAGAATAAAGTGAATAAATGTGGGAATAAGTGTAGAATTCATCACTCTTATGTTTATCATTGATTATATGTTATTTTGATGATTAGAGTCAAGAAAAGCAAGAAAAAAAGCAAAAGAAAGAGTCAACTGAGGCTGGGATTTCACGCTAGTCGCGCCAGGTCCACGCCATTCGTGCCAGCTACACTGGGGTCTCGTGCCAGTCGTGCCAAACTCGCGCTATTCGCGCCAGAAGTACTGGAAGCTCGAGCCAGTCGCGCCAGATCTCGCGCCAGTCGCGTGAGCGCTACGGGATTTCAGAATTAGCTTAAAGATAACATAAGAATGATGGGTTTTTAGGGTTTTACAACCTAGGTATAAATAGAACCTAGGTAGGACACATTAGGTATGAAAATTAGACACTGAGAAACAGAGAAAAGAAGGCAAGATCAAAGGAAAAGATTCAAGGCCAAGAAGAAGCAAGAAGAACAAGAAGGAGGCAAGATTGAGGGGTTTGTGACTCTGCATTCCTTAGCTTCTTCCTTTTCTCCTTTCTTCACATTGTATTAGGCCAGACATCATTATGTTTGGCTAAATCCTTTGTAATTATGGTTTAGCCAAAAAGCCAAGGTGAACTCTGTGTTTCTTGAATTGGGTTTAATAAAGTTTCTTATAATTGTTTTACTCTACTTTATCCTTCCATTATTATATCTAATTAGACTTGATCAATCTATTAGATTACTTAGGGCTATAATTCGCAATAGGAATATTGGGATTTTAGTTTCTGAACGCAGTAGAGTGACAGTTACGATATTACCTAGGGATATGGATAAAGGATTGCAGATTCTTGTTATGCTATCTTCATGCTTAATCTAAAGGGAATTACTAAGGAATTAGAATTCTTAACTTAGGTTAAAGGGTTAAATGACCGAGGAATCAGGGTTTAGCTATATTAGAAGGCATAAATCTGAATAATTACATTACAAAGAGTTAAATTATCAATTCAAGTACATAGAGTGAACTGCGGTGATTGTGCTTTGCCATAATTATTCTTAAGTCTTCATTAATATTTAAATTACATCATTTTAATATTCTGTTATTCACAATCATTAAAGTTAAACTACAATCCACTCTTTACAACAATTTCACTCCTTCTCCAATATTAAGAATTATAAATTACAATTGATATTAGTGCCACAATCCTCGTGGAGACGATACTTTCTTATCACTTTATTACTTGGATTGATCGGTGCACTTGCCGTGGTCGCAACAGCCACCAACAAACAACAAAGGATGCAAGCTAGGCACACCAATGGAGAGGAAGAAGGTTAGGTTTTAGAGTGTTTTTACTTATCTAAGAGACTCACCAATAGATGATATTGGTGGCTGAATTTTCAGCCAGAACTCACACAAAGGGGCACGTGAAAATAGAGGAAAGTAGATTAGGATTTTTCCTCTCAAAAACTATTATAGAACTATGATCACAATAACACATTTTATAGAAGAGTTTGAGTCAGATTTTTAACTAAAAAATCTGATCATGAAGCATCCCACACGTGAAGATAAGATAGAGTTGTTGTATTTCAAAAATTGCCAACAACCTCCTATCTTATCCTCCTAAGACCAAGTCAATTACTTGGGATTTATTTTTTGCCAAAAGATAATCATATATCAGCCGTGTATATGCCTATAATTAGCCATCAAACTTATTCCTAAAATCTAGGACATGATTATGATAAGATTCTTGTTGAATTCAAATTTAAATCTAGCTCTTATCTTCTCCTTTGATATGAAACTAACTACTATAGTTAATTCATATTTAAATTCAAATATTTAAATTATCAAATTTAAATATTAGATAATTAATTTAATCATTTAAATTAATCAATAAAATGTCTTGGACTATCCAAGCCCATTAACTCCATTCATGCGCCCTCTCTCTTTAAGATAAGTATCCAAACTCTTTCTTGGGCCAACAATCATTATTAGGCCCAAAACCTTTAATGCTATAATGTCATGACAATAAAGTGTTAGTGTGTAACCCATTAGGCCCAACATAGCTACTGACATAAATGAGTTTGGGCCCAACAAGGTCACTACCCATTTAATGACAACACAGAGCACTAGCAATGCTTTGCTGCCCTAGAACTAGTTAGGTAAATGACAAGATCATCCTATTAAATCTATTTGGTTTCCATATGTATTTCCTTTCATCTCGGTTACCTTCCCATAAAACCTAGGGTAAGGAAACGTATCAGCCCTTGCAGTCTAGGGTAAGCTTTAATACAAAATAGGGAGTCTCCAATTTTACTGACTCTAAAGGCAAATCATCTCATGATTTCTTTTACTATGCATAGATTCTCGAGTCCCGTAAATGTCATCCCGATTTCTCCGATTTATAGATAACCTAATCTCTCACAGAGATTTGACGAATTCCTTCAGCTAGTCACCCTAGACTTATGTTCTTTCAGGACATGCCCAAAGGTATACCTATGTGTCTCCATGTTTCAAGCAGACGAGGTATACAATCAAAACATGTCTTCTAGAACACAGTCTAGGTGAAAACTTCTGGTCTAAGGAAAGACACACCCAAATAATAAGAGACTACTCTAATGATACTATCTGTGAGATTTTCTCATAGAGTCTCTTTGTGGGTCCGTTCAGTGCGAGCTATACCCTTATAGGTCCACCCACGACTTTAGCTAAGACATCTCCATGTCTATCGCTCATGAGGTCTTTACCTTGTATCTGCATACAAGTCGATAAGCCATGCTCGTCTTATCCGAGATCACTGATCCCCATTCTCAGTGTCTCTAGACTAGGAACTTAAAATTTAGGAGTAGACATCTGGTATCCTTGAATCCTCATGATCGTGATCCCATCACTGATACTCAAGAGATACCTATTCTATTCCAAGGGTTTTATCCAGTTACTCATATATTAATAATGATATCGTGACAGAATATGAAACAAGATAAAGAGCGCTTATAATTTATTCATGACAATATGAAAAGTACATGTACGTCCTAATCTAATGAAAAGATTGTCTCTAGGACATCCATATACTAACAATCTCCCACTTGGCCTAGAGCCAATCAGACCTAAGTCGTAAATCCAAAGCCTCATATTGACTATCATGTTTTCTCTGAGAAACAGCCTTTGTCTGAGAGTCGGCTAGGTCATCATCCATGGGAATATAATCCATCTTTACATCCATCCTATCAATGATCTCTCTAATCAGGTGATATCTGTGGAGCACGTGCTTAGATCTTTGATGAGACCTAGGTTCCTTTGACTGCGCAATGGCCCCAGTGTTGTCACAATACAACTGTATGGGCTCATCCACGCTTGGAACCACCCGTTGTTCAGATATGAACTTCTTGATCCAGACGGCTTCCTTGGCTGCTTCTGAAACGGCTATGTACTCAGCTTCTGTCGTAGAATCTGTTGTAGTCTCCTGCTTCGAACTCTTCCAAGATACTACTCCACCATTTAAGGTGAATACGAACCTTGACTATGACTTGCAGTCATCTTTGTCACTCTGAAAGCTGGCCTCAGTGAATCCTTTCATTGAAAGCTCATCTACCCCACCATAGACCAGAAACGCATCCTTAGTTCTTCTCAAGTACTTTAGGATGGTCTTGACTGCTGTCCAGTGACCCTCTCCAGGGTCTGACTGGTATCTGCTAGTACTGCTTAAAGCATATGAGACATCTGGTCTTGTACATATCATGGCATACATGATGGACCCAATAGCCGATGCGTATGGAATTCCACTCATGCGGTCTTTCTCAGGCTGTGATTTAGGACACATAGCCTTGGAAAGATGTACCCCATGACTGACGGGAAGAAAACCCCTTTTCGACCCTTCCATGCTAAATCTTCTTAGCATCTTGTCAATATACGTGGATTGAGATAATCCTAGCAGCCTTTTAGATCTATCTCTATAGATCTTTATACCAAGTATAAAGGCCGCTTCTCCTAAATCCTTCATGGTGAAGCTTTCTGAAAGCCAGTCTTTAGTTGTTTGTAATGTGGGGATGTCATTTCCTATTAGTAGTATGTCGTCTACATAGAGTACTAAGAAAACAACATTGCTTCCACTATCCTTCTTGTAAACACAAGGTTCATCCTCGTTCTTGATGAATCCGTTACTTCTAACGATTTCATCAAAACGAATATTCCAACTTCGTGATGCTTGCTTTAGCCCATATATCGACCTCTGCAGCTTGCATACCATACGTTCTTGGCCTTTGGATTCAAAACCTTCAGGTTGTATCATGTACACTTCCTCCTTCAAGAATCCATTCAAGAAGGCAGTCTTGACATCCATTTGCCAAATCTCATAATTGTGATATGCTGCTATGGCAAGCATGATCCTAATAGATTTGTTCATGGAAATAGGTGAGAATGTCTCATCGTAGTCAACACCTTGTCTTTGACGATATCCTTTCGCAACCAACCTAGCTTTATAGGTTTGAACATTGCCATTTGCATAAGTCTTTCTCTTAAACACCCACTTATTACCGATAGGAATTTTTCTTTGCGGTTGTGGAACCAAGGTCCATACCTTGTTTTGATACATCGAATCTATTTCAGATTTCATGGCTTCTAGCCATTTAGAGGAGTCAACATCCTTGACTGCCTCCTCATAGTTACTTGGTTCATTATCCTCTACGATTTGTTGATTCTCAATCACAAACTCATACCTCTCAGGTGGATAGATGACCCTAGTAGACCTATGAAGTTGTGTGTTTACTTCTTCATTGGAGAACGTCGCCTGCAGTGCAGACTCGGGTTCCTCAATCTGTTCTTGTGGTCCTTGAACTTCTTCAAGATCAATTTTACTCCCACTAGCTCCTTGAGAGAGTAAATCACTCTCAAGGAATTCAGCATTTTTGGACACAAACACCTTGTGTTCGTCCAATGAGTAAAAGTAGTATCCCTTAGTACCTTTGGGATACCCCACAAATAGACATTTGGTGCTTTTAGCACTAAGCTTGTCTGATGTCAACGATTTGACATATGCTGGCGATCCCCATACTCTGAGATAACTCAGGTTGGGTCTCTTACCATTCCATATCTCATATGGAGTGGTCTGAACAGATTTAGACAGTACCCTATTTAGAAGGTATGTCGTCGTGTCTAAGGCATATCCCCAAAACGATTTTGGAAGTTGAGTCTCACTCATCATAGACCTGACCATGTCTAACAAAGTTCTGTTTCTCCTTTCGGAGACACCATTTTGTTGTGGTGTGTAAGGTGCAGTAAGCTGCGAGAGGATTCCATTCTCTCTCAGATAATCCTGAAACTCATGGCTTAGATATTCACCACAACGATCTGATCGTAATGTCTTAATCATTTTTCCACGTTGTTTCTCTACTTCATTCCTATACTCCTTGAACTTTTCAAAGGCCTCGAATTTATATCTCATCAGGTAAACATACCCAAATCTTGATTTATCATCCGTAAAGGTAATGAAATAAGAGTAACCTCCTCTAGCCTCTATAGACATTAGGCCACAAACATCAAAGTGAATGAGTTCTAATAACTCACTAGTCCTATGACTTTTAAGCCCTTTGGGCTTGTGACAAGTCATTTTCCCTTTTAGACAAGATTCACATTGTCCATAGGATTCCAAATCCATGGAATCTAGGTAACCATTTGCATGCATCCTAGACAATCTTGTTTCATTTATGTGCCCTAGTCTACAGTGCCACATATAAGATTGATTATCTGTCCTAGGTCGTTTCACATTCACATTGAGAACTTCTGTTCCCGTTTCTAAAACATATAAGCCATTTACCAAAGAAGCAGTAGCATAAACCATATCATTCATAATGATAGAAAATGTACCATCCCTAATAGTAAAAGAAAAACCATCTCATTCTAAAAAAGAAATTGAAATAATGTTTCTAGAAATGCCCGGAACATAAAGGCAATTATTCAAATGCAATAAAAGGCCCGTAGGCAAAATGAGGTCTGTATCTCCAACAGCTTGAGCAGCAACTCTTGCTCCATTCCCAACGTGGAGGTCAACCTCATTCTTCTCCAATCTCCTGGAACTCTTAAGTACCTGCAACATATTGCAGATGTGAGAACCACAACCGGTATCTAATACCCATGAAGTCGGATTAGCACAAAAATAATTGATCTCAATCATGTAAATACCTGAGGCAGAAGCATCACTATGTTTCTTGTCCTTCACACTCTTCAGGTAGTCTGGACAATTTCTCTTCCAATGGCCAGTCTTGCCACAGTGGAAGCACACAACATCGCTTTTTTGTCCTTAGGTGCACTCTTACCCTTCATGTTGCCCTTCTTCTTCTTGGGTTTTCCTTTGGGCTTAAGGAAGTTTCCTTTTGCAGGCTCCTTAGCCTTACCCTTGGCCTTATTAGGCCCACCAATCAGAAGAAAGTGTGTCTTATCCTTTTTGATAGACACCTCAGCAGTTGTTAACATACTTAACAACTCAGGCAAGCTTACAAGCATCCCATGCATGTTATAATTCATAATGAATTGACTAAAGGAAGGTGGCAGAGATGTGAGGATTAAGTCATTACTTAGCTCGGCATCCATCACAAAGCCTAGATTTCCTAGCTTCTCGATGAGCCCAATCATCTTAGGAACATGACTGCTCACACTCATGCTCTCTGACATCCTACATGAGAACAATTCTCGAGAGGCCTCATACCTCTCATGCTTGCCTTTAACATCATACAACTCCTTGAGATGCAAGATGATAGAGGGAGCATCCATATGCTCATGCTGCCTTTGTAGCTCAGGTGACATGGATGCCAACATGATGCATACTGCCATTGTATTGTCATTCATGTGCTGCTTATGAGCTTCCATATCGTAGAACTCATAATCAGCTTCCCCTTCCTTAGGATCTATGGGTAAATTACTTTCTAGGACATAAGCGATTTTCTCGGCCCTAAGAACAATTCTCAGGTTCCGATACCAGTCCATAAAATTTGAACCGTTCAGTTTGTTCGTATCGAGAATAGAGCACAGTGATAGTTGATTAGTCATACTATTAACTGAGAAGATGTAAAGATAAACTAATCAATATATTGTTATGAAATAATAACAAATTATTAAAGACTTTAAATAACATGCTCCTCCCACTATTTTATCTAAGTCAATTACCCTTGTTATTTTGACTTAGGGTTATTTTATCTTAAAATTGCCTTAGTGGGATTAAGAGTATGATTATTTATTTTAATCTTCGTCTGAGACCGCAAAATTAAACTAAATAATGGGTTGATCCTTATCAACAGTATCTCATACCTTCTCTTAGCATCAGGTTGACAACTCCTTGCCACTTAGTGGTGCATCTCATGCAACCAACCTGGCATTATTACCCCAAATACATAAACACAGCTAAGCCTGCAACTCATGCATTCAGTTAAGCACTAACCAGCACCTTACGTGTCTCACACTTCTAATACTGCTCTTATTCAACGAAATAGTGGGTCCCAACTGAGTTGTGGCTGATGGAGTGCCTTTAGTTAAATATTTTTATATCATTCTTAGGCTATTTGACTTCTCTTGGACCTTTATTTTCCTATTCTAATTCAGTTTTTGTCTTAGGCTAGTAAGTGGGCTTAATTGCTATTTGTTGCGCATTTTTGGATTTTTGCTCACTTTACGTATCTGACTTGTGCAGGGCCTATAGAGTGTTACAGAACTCTGAATGGAGCGTTCTAGGAGTCCCTGGAAAGATAACAAAAAGATCTACAAGTTTGATAGAAATAGCCCGAGGCCAATTCTGTCATTTGGAGGGTCATTTTAAGCTTCGAAATCAGAACCTCTGCACTTGCAATTTTGGGCTACGAATTTGATTTTATGGTTGTAAATAGCAAATAACTAGAATTGTTGTTTATGGCCCATTTTAAACTCCAGACCTTGTCACTACATATTAGTGACTTTAGTGAAACTTGGACAGCACTTTACATTTTGCACAAATAAGTTTATTATTTCTTTTCTTTAGTTTTTAGAATCAAAAGCTTGTTCTTCATTTTCTCTCATTTGTTCTTCATTGTTCTTCATCTTCTTCATTTCCATTTTGCTATTCTTCCATTTTTCTGCACTTACTTCATGGGGCTTTCCTTGGTGATCATCATGGAAGGCTAAATAATCACTCAATCCAAGGATCCAATCCAAGCAAGAGGAGAATTTGAGTTCTGGTTTAGTATTTCAAATTCTGTGTGAATGTTCACTTTCTTCTTCAATTGCTATTCTGTTTTCATGATTATGAATGCGTTTAGAATTGAAAGTGGATTAGGTTATGGATTCATGTCCTAATTTCGAATATAAAACACAGATTAATTGGAAGATATTTCAATTAGGGTTTGTGGTTTCAATTAATTTAGGGGTTAATTCGATTGAACTGCTTCTATTAAGATTGAATGAATGTTCATGATAGAATCAACTTATGAGAATGATGATGATTCGAATAGCTTGGGTTGGTGAATTGGATTGATGCTTTCTAATCTGTTTTACTTTACTCCTTGATAATCTTGTTAATTTCTACATTGTTCTTTAATTTTAGTTTGTGTTCTTGCATGTTTTACTTTGCGCATACCAACTGTTTGACAAAATTCCCCCCTTATTATTACCAATGATTTGAAGCTAGAACCATATTGATCGTGTCTCTGAGTCGACCTAGGTTAACCCTGTGCTGCAGAATTAGCTTAGTTAAATTGTTTTGAAGCCACACGACAAACGCATATCAGTGGCGCACCACCATGTAGAGGAATTTCGAGTGACATTGGTGGTGGGAGGTAATTAATAATTGATTCCTTTTAAGGGTTTCTTTTATTTTAATGAGTCTCATCAAATGTGTAAGTACTATGATCATGCTAGTCGTATCCTATGTCAAACATCTATCGGATTACACTAGTCGCTTTTGGACATGCATAATAAAACATACATTCGCGATACTCTATCTCATGCATACTAGTCATTTTTAAAACATACAAGCATATAAAACAGATTTTATATGAGATAGTCATGGTGCTCGTGCATTCTTTCTTCTTGCTCCTAGGCTGCAGCTCCATCATGAAATCTTCCATGCCTAAACGCCACTAGCCTAATTTTTTATAATTACAAAATAATTAAAGAAACTCCAATACATCTTTGGAGGAACAAAAGAATACACAAAATTTAAAATTTTTTAAAATTCAAAATTACAATTCCAATTCAAACTAAATCAAAATTTGAATTCAAATTTAAAACATTTAAATTCAAAATTTAAATTCGGACACCATGACCATCCCCTTCCATATCTGCACTTTAAAGGTTAGACAACTAACAAACACACAATATTATTATTTCTCAAATGGCTGAAATATGCATCCAAATACATAATTCAAATTTTTGTTGATTCTTTCTCAAAGAACACAAAATTAAATCATACAATCAACTATTTATATACATAGACTTGTATGAAAAATTTTGTCACAAAAATATTATGCTATGCTCATGAACAATTCATTATAACAAAAATAACAACATCAAAATGAACAAACTTAAGAACCCTAATTTTTATTCATGTGACCACGACATGCATAGAATATATTTTGAAAACAAAATTATGGAGAAAAACAATGCATTTGAATATTCATATCATGGCTGAATCATATTCCTTTCTTAAAAGATGTTTCGTTTGAAATCTTTCACAAAGAATCATAAAGAAACAAAACCATGAGAACAGAAAGATATATGTGAAGCGTAATCATATTACAAACAACATATTATATCAAACAAGGTATCATCACCTGTTGATAGTAAAGCAACCTGGCTCTGATACCACTTGAAAAGATTGGGCCTTGAAGCCCGAAGGCATGTGAGAAGAAAAAACAAAATTTTTCCAAGCGAAAACACACATACCACACAAGAATCATTCTTTAAGACATAGATGTTACCTTGTTTATATTCGAAACTTAATGATCAAGGATAGGCTTGAAGATACAAGCCCTCTAATGTTGATCCACACCACTTCTTGTCAAGACTTAAGAACACTTCTTAAAGGCCACCAACAAACACCAAAGAAGGAAAGCTAGGCGCACCAATGGAGAGGAAGAAGGTTAGGTTTTAGAGTGTTTTTACTTATCTAAGAGACTCACCAATAGATGATATTGGTGGCTGAATTTTCAGCCAAAACTCACACAAAGGGGCACGTGAAAATAGAGGAAAGTAGATTAGGGTTTTTCCCCTCAAAAACTATTATAGAACTATGATCACAATAGCACATTTTATAGAAGAGTTTGAGTCAGATTTTTAACCAAAAAATCTGATCATGAAGCATGCCACACGTGAAGATAAGATAGAGTTGTTGCATATCAAAAATTGCCAACAACCTCCTATCTTATCCTCCTAAGACCAAGTCAATTACTTGGGATTTATTTTTTGCCAAAAGATAATCATATATCAGTCGTGTATATGCCTATAATTAGCCCTCAAACTTCTTCCTAAAATCTAGGACATGATCATGATAAGATTCTAGTTGAATTCAAATTCAAATCTAGCTCTTATCTTCTCCTTGTGATATGAAACTAACTACTATAGTTAATTCATATTTAAATTCAAATATTTAAATTATCAAATTTAAATATTAGATAATTAATTTAACCATTTAAATTAATCAATAAAATGTCTTAGACTATCCAAGCCCATTAACTCCATTCATGCGCCCTCTCTCTTTAAGATAAGTATCCAAACTCTTTCTTGGGCCAACAATCATTATTAGGCCCAAAATCTTTAATGCTATAATGTCATGACAATAAAGTGTTAGTGTGTGACCCATTAGGCCCAACATAGCTACTGACATAAATGAGTTTGGGCCCAGCAAGGCCACTACCCATTTAATGACAACACAGAGCACTAGCAATGCTTTGTTACCCCAGAACTAGTTAGGTAAATGACAAGATCATCCTATTAAATCTATTTGGTTTCCGTATGTATTTCCTTTCATCTCGGTTACCTTCCCATAAAACCTAGGGTAAGGAAACGTATCAGCCCTTGCGGTCTAGGGTAAGCTTTAATACAAAATATGGAGTCTCCAATTTTACTGACTCTAAAGGCAAATCATCTCATGATTTCTTTTACTATTCATAGATTCCCGAGTCCCGTAAATGTCATCCCGATTTCTCCAGTTTACAGATAACCTAATCTCTCACAGAGATTTGACGAATTCCTTCAGCTAGTCACCCTAGACTCGTGTTCTTTCAGGACATGCCCAAAGGTATACCTATGTGTCTCCATGTTTCAGGAAGATGAGGTATATAATCAAAGCATGTCTTCTAGAACATAGTCTAGGTGAAAACTTCTGGTCTAAGGAAAGACACACCCAAATAATAAGAGACTACTCTAATGATACTATCTGTGAGATTTCCTCATAGAGTCTCTTTGTGGGTCCGTTCAGTGCGAGCTATACCCTTATAGGTCCACCCATGACTTTAGCTAAGACATCTCCATGTCTGTAGCTCATAAGGTCTTTACCTTGTATCTGCATACAAGTAGATAAGTTGTGCTAGTCTTATCCGAGATCACTGATCCCCATTCTCAGTGTCTCTAGACTAGGAATTTAAAATTTAAGAGTAGACATCTGGTATCCTTGAATCCTCATGATCGTGATCCCATCACTAATACTCAAGAGATACCTATTCTATTCCAAGGGTTTTATCCAGTTACTCATATATTAATAATGATATCGAGACAGAATATGAAACAAGATAAAGAGCGCTTATAATTTATTCATGACAATATGAAAAGTACATGTACGTCTTAATCTAATGAAAAGATTGTCTCTAGGACATCCATATACTAACACAAGGCTCTTATTATTTGAAGAGTATCCTTGTGGCATTTCAACTCGGCGCAAACACTGACAGAAACTTATCTTCTCCTTTCTTGACAAAGTGTGACATGCTGAAGGCAAGTAAATTTTCTTACCATCGGACCTAGGATGTAACTGCTCACGTATACCCATCTCAGCAAGATCTTGACGAGTGTTCAAACCATCCTTTGTCTTGCCTTGAATGTTAAGCAACATGTCGATGACACTGTCACACACATTTTTCTCCACATGCATAACATCGATACAATGTCTAACAGCTAGATCAAACCAGTATGGAAGATCAAATAGTATCGACCTCTTCTTCCATATGCAAGTATCACCTTTCTGCTTCTTTTCAGTCTTTCCAAATACAGTATGGATGCCCTCAACCCACTCAAGAACCTGCTCATCGGTTAACGGAATCGGTGCAATTTCATGCTCTTGACTTCCATTAAATGCTTTTTTCAATCACCGATATGGGTGATAAGGTTTCAAAAAATGTCGATGGCGAGTGTAAACTATTTTTCTTCCATGTTTAAGTTGCACGTAACTCGTATCTTGCTCACAGATAGGGCATGCACGATGACCCTTTACACTGTATCCGCTCATATTCCCATACGTTGGAAAATCATTAATGGTACAAAATAGCATTGCACGCAACTTGAATGTCTCCTTTCGATACCCATCAAACACGGCAACCCCCTCGTCCCACAAGTTTGTCAAGTCCTCAATCAAGGGACTAAGATAAACATCAATGTCATTTCCTGGCTGTCTTGGGCCCGATATCATCATAGACAACATCATGTATTTTCGCTTCATGCACAACCAAGGAGGCAGGTTGTAAATGACTAGCAAAACAGGCCATGAATTGTGCTGAATACTTAAACTGCCGTACGGATTCATTCCATCACTGGCAAGTGCAAGCCTGAGATTTCTTGGGTCTTTGGCAAATTTCGGATACAAGCGGTCAATCTTCTTCCACTGAACTGAATCTGCCAGATGTCAGAGCATTCCATCATAGTGTCTTCCCTCTGCATGCTATGTAAGGTCTTTTGCGTCATCTTCGTTAGCAAAAAGACACTTAAACCTTGGAATGATCGAAAGATACCACAACACCTTCACGGGAGGGCCTTTCTTTGAACTCTAATCACTGCCACAGTCGTCGTCATCCTTCACTTTGTACCGTGATACCCCACACGTGGGGCATTTATCCATTTGTTCAAATTCATTTCTGTACAATATGCAGTCATTAGGACAGGCGTGAATTTTCTTATACTCCATACCCATCGGACAAAGTATCTTCTTCGCCAAATAGTAACTGCTTGGCAACGTGTTTTCCTCGGAAGCATGTCCTTAACTATCTCAAGCAGTGAACTGAAGGTTTTATCACTCCACCCATATCTAGCCTTGACATTAACCAGATTTAACACCACAAACAACAATGTCAATGACTCTCTGCACCCCGGATACAACGGCTTCTTCGAATCACTTTCCAACGTATCATACATTGGGGCATGTGCTTGCTTAAATGACTCATGTCCCAGATCATGAATCATATCATCTAATCGATCTCTGATGTCAACATCAAGCAGTTCAGTTTGTGAGACCCTTTGCGTGTCTTTCAATTCACCATGCCATATCCATGTTGTATAAGTCTTCTTAATCCCATCGCACAGAAGATGCTCCCGTATGTCGTCCAGTGGTTGGCATCTTCCATTCAAACAATTGATATAGGGACATAAATATTTTCCATTCCCATCCGATCGACTTCTTTCGGATACAAATTGCAAGAAATCTTCAGCGCCTACCTCATACTCAACCGTGATGCGACTTGCATTCATCCAACTTCAATCCATGTAACTAATAACTTTGTGATACTCACAAAGTTATTCCATGCATGAAAATCTCTCTTTTTTCATTCAAGGTGTGACCCTATCCCATTCAGGAAGACATATTTTTATAGTATATTCATATGTATAGCTTGCGTTTCTTATCTTAAATTTGACCAAATTTTGGCAGCATTTCGCTTTGGTCTCCGAGTACACGACATGAAAGCGGTGACATGAGTTCCACCACAGTCAAGTATGCACCCGGAGAACAAAGTGAAATGCATTGTACCGAAATTTCATCAAATTTAAGCAAAGAAATGCAACCTATACATATGAATATACTATAAAAAATTGAATCTTCCCAAATTGTCCAAACAGACAATTCAAGAATCAATATAATGATTAATCCAAACTATCCGGAAGAATCAGTGTAATGAATCTCAAACGGGAAACTAAGGTTCACTCATAATGAACATTAATTGTATAGAAAATGCAACATGCATACTTGACATACAAAATATTTTAAAAACAGTCATAAGACAAATTGTACGCGACAATATGAAACACATTCACAACTGTGATGATGATCTGTGTGAAATGTCCAACAATGAAGCTCGTGATGACGACGCAAACGAGAAAAAGGTTCGCTCTCCTACAACCTACAATGAACATATAATATTATCCGATCATGTTGATGGAATGCAAGTGATTTACATAAAGCAAAGGTTAAAAAGGATGTGGACAAAACAATCAATGACTATCACTTGCATTCTATACTCTCTAACATTCTCATGAATAAGTCACAATCAGTTACTATCACTTGCATTCTATATTTAATTGGTTTACATTTAAGTACCTGAGAGGATGGTCAATGACAATATCCAACAATGAATCTGGTGATGACGATGCAAAGAGGCAAATGACAACTGCATACAAATCATACATGTGGTGTCAGATTACAAAAGTTGGTTTGAATGAAGACAAACAAAAGAGCACACACCGTAGTCTATCAAAGTATGTCAACCTTCATTGTTACTTCTGGAAATAACCTATCCCTTTATACAGATATAATAAATAGTGTGTAACAATGTGTGCTTCTTGTTTGACATTGTTCTTACTCTTATTCTCAAAATAGTTCGATAAATAGCAAGGTATAAAAGGAACTACATTGAAAGTAAAAGTGCACTCTTCTGCCAACACCATCCTACTAGGAGAATTGTAAATCACTCTATGCATGCCTCAAATCTCATGATCTATGAACTATGACATATGATATGACTAAGGGTCCAACTTATCTCACATATACAAACTTATAAAAAGACCACGTAAGACAGAAAATTAGTTTTTCTATTAAGGATGAGTAAAGAACTTTGGGACCATATATAACAACCCAAAACGCTAGTGATATTAATATATATGCCTCTAGTGTCGGTGGGTTTCACAATTTCCCTCCCTCTAGAGTTATTCATCTAGGATTAGGATTCGTGTGGGATTTAGAGAAACGCATAAAACAATTGGGAAGATAGCCATTTTGCTTTCTAATCAGTCAAATAAATAATGCTTATTGGGAAGATATTGATCCAGCATTAAGGATCTAAACCTATAACTAAATTGTCGGGATACATGGTTTGTCGGGTACGCCTTATATCATGCCTGTTAGGTCAAGTGATTTGCTCAAGTTTGTATATGTAGCTTTGACACTGACACCACAACTTTCCCCCAACCAATAAAAAACAGTGATTACAACTTAACAATGTTTAGGTTCATGATTAACATCAATTATACATTAGAAAATTGTAAGACAATCTCACAATTTTGAACTAAAATATCTATCTAATTCACACATAATAGAACTTAGAACCAGAACCAGAACCACCATGTGGGATGCGATCGTGAGGAGGAATGCTAACCTTGTGGGACACGAGAGTTGCAAGCGAGAGAGTGGAAATGCCGTGAGCGACACCACTGAGAACTAGCACCTCCGTGGAAGCATCGTGAGCACTGACAATGGAGGCTGAGAGAACAAGCACCAAAAGTGAATAAATCAAGCAAATAAAATACATAAACAATGACAACACTAGAGTAAAATTAGTTTGCTTTTTTGTGTTTGCTTTCATGCATGACAATGCCGTGTTTCAGTTTCAGCCACCAAACCAACTACAATCTTTGAAGAACCACAATTGAGATTACCAAAAAAGGAAGTAAGCTTACAAGGCTTGATTCCAAAGCATAAGAAAACAAAAATAGATTTACCAGAAAAGGAACTAATTCAGCATATGTCAAGCCAAAACCAAAGTAAAAATGGGGCAGAAAGGGCTAAAAACGGGGCAAGAGGAAGATGCAGTTGGCAAAGCTTAAAGAGCTCTGTCTAAAACAAGTAAAGTACTTGGGGAAAAGCCCACCTCAACCTAAATTTCTTTTTCTGTGCCTTTTAGGCTTTTGTCACAGACTCTTATATAAAATTAATAAGCTTTCATCGCACAGGGGTTTGAGTTGCTAACCTTTCCTAGCAAGACACATGAATTTGGTAGCTATATATTGCATATGAATGGCAATTCCACATGACACCTTCTTAGATAATTTAGTACAATCATAAAAGAGTTTATTGTTGACACTACTATTTTTGTTAATTTGTTAATAGTTGCAAATGTGGACCAAAATTAATCTTATACAAGGAAGAACAAGAGGTAATTGATTAACAGGACAAGTAAACCAACTTCGAACATCAATAGTATTTTGATTATCTTCATTGCATTTGCATCTTAGATGTCAAAAGCCCTTACATCACAGGCCATGTGACAGGACCCATCTTATAGTTATAGACATAAAGGTCATTGTCCCTTTCATGGTGGGATATGCCCTGCTTGCTTTGTATCTTTCCTTAGATTTCCTTCAATCCAATGGTAGCAAAGATAAGAGGAGGAAGGTCTCTGCTTTCAATTTCTTTTTTCTTTCATTCTAACACCAAGTAATAATCAAAAGGCTAAAGCTAGAAAGGTATATAGAACTTTCATATTACATGCTATGGTATCTGGTTTGAGGAAATGAACTACACTACTGACTTCTACATGTAGACCATTTCGAAAGCTTTTCACGGTTTCACCTATTATTTTGTACGCGCATTAAGTAGTGGTAAAAATAATGCAGTGTCCAAAAAGGTTCTAGTGAATCCAATGCCAATGATTTACATGACATCAACATCTGATCTAACCGTAACATTTATGATAAATTTCATCTACTACATCAGAATAACAAGCCAGCAGCACCACCAAATATATTGTAAACACATTGTTGCCTTCCCCACAAATCATACAATCATGGTTCCTTCTCTGCCTAAGTTCAGTTTGCACAGAAAAGGATAAGGCATTACGAAATATAAGGATAACAGCTAGTGTACCCATACGTGTGTGTGCTAACAGCTAATGTACAACTATATATGACCTAGAATAGTGATGCAGTGCTCAATGCTTCCAAGTTCCACCATTGTGGGGTTGGAGGAGGTTCCTCTGAGAACCAGAAGCAGAACAACTGTGTGGAAAGGAGAGGAGGAATGCTAACCTTGTGGGATGCGAAGTTGCAAGCGAGAACCTCTGTGGAAGCGACGACCACCGTGAGCGACCCAACTGAGGCACAGAACCTCTGTGGAAGCGCCGTGAGCATCGACAATGTAGGCCGACAGTGGAGGCGGAGGCTGAGAACGAGCAGTGAAGGCGAGAGTGAGAGAAAGGCGCGAGAAGGGTTTTAATTAATTTGGGTGGTTTTATAAAAACAACATCGGTTTTCATTGAAAAATCGATGTTAACTATCTATTGTTAACATCAGTTTTCATAAAAACCTGGAAAATCGATGTTAAATGAATACATTAACATCAGTTTTGTTAAAAACCTGGAAAATCGATGTTAACGTGTTCCTGTTAACATCGGTTTTCATAAGGAAACCGATGTTAAAGTCCTTAGTTAACATCGATTTTCCAGGTTTTTAACAAAACTGATGTTAACCATCTCCTTTTAATTACAAAATTGCCACCGCGTTTTCGTTAACATCGGTTTTATAGAAAACCAATGTTAATGTAGCGATGTTAAAAGCTATTTTGTAGTAGTGCTAGCTAAGAATTAAATTATAAGCTTAATTGTAATTTTTTTAAAATTTTTTAATTTTTGACAAATTTTATCTTATTAATTTTTTAATTTAACACATTTTACTCTAAATTTTATCCTCAATCAGTTTTCCATTAATAAAAACAAAAATAAGAGATAAAATTTATCAAAAAAATGAAAAATTAAAGGTAAAATTCGGTCAAGAAGTTTAAAAGTTGGTAGTAAAATTTGTCAAAAAATAATAAATTAAGGACAAAAAGTATAATTAATATAATAATAAAATGAGAGAGGGTAGTGTACCGTCCAGGACCCACAAAATACATGTGGCGCTTGCGTATATGTGTCAACCCTTCATGTCAGCCCTGTTATAGGAGCACAGACGTCTTTCCCTCAGTAGCCAGGTTGTTGGACCGAACATGTTATCTTTAACGCTTATTTATTCAAATGTTATTGATAATGTTGCAACCACTTTATCACTTGGCAGTTATCTAATTCTGTATAAGCCATCACATTATCTACAAACTATAGGTTATATATAAGGTACACATTATCTGTAAGCTTAATTATCTATAACTTGCAATTATCTGTTAGCCTTTATATACAGGTTAATAGTTATCTATAGAGGTTGTTACTCATTGTAACAGCCCCGACAAACAAGGACTAGGGGCTCCCCCTCCATGTTATAAATACAGGTTCCATCTAACCTTTCACTAAGATAATTCACAAATTTATTTGCGATGAACACACCAATTCACTCTCTATCTCTGACGGACTGATATCATACACTCATATATATGTTATATTCTTATATAGTTGATGTACTTACTTAAGTGTCAGAGTCTTTTCCTTTGTTTTGCAGGTCCCTCTTCTTAACAAGGTTGAATCATCATCAGACATGGAGGATCTGGAACCTATCTCGGTCACACTCACCTTGATGTGTACCACTTCTATATTTTGGTAAGAACATTTGGTACCTACCGTGGGGCCATCGTAAAGCTTACCATGCGGCCTTACTTTTCTTTTCCTTCTTTTTCAATGGTTAGTACGCGATCTGGCCTCAAACACAATACTCCCTTGGAAATTCCAATCCTCACTAGACAGCCATGCTTAATGCAGATACCCTTCAACAACTCCAAACCCACATTGCAAAGATGAAATAATGTCATGAAGAGGAACAACTCCGACACACCATCAACCCTCAAGACGGTCCTATCTATCACAAATATACCGTCCATAAGGGCGGACAACTCGCAAACACCTGTTTGCCGAAAGTATCATGGAAGTCGACCTCCTTCTAGGAGTTTGACTCTTGGCAAGTGTACCAATTGTCGTTGCAGATTACATAATTTATAAAAGATCATCTCCACAGGGACTTGAGTTACTCAGTTAATCCAAATAAAACTTAACAGTTCAATAGATATGTACAATGAGTATGGTCGAAGTCTATTGGTTTTACGGAAATAGCGTAAATAGTGCGTTGAAAATTAAGGAAATAACAGAAATTAATAAAATGATTTTAATTAATTGAAGAGAATGTAGGATTGGGTTCATCATTCATACCCTCAATATTCAATTAATATTACCATGTATAAATCATTTTCAATCATTACTGATGCACATATTAATTCACCCTAAATCGATCCCTCGCATTCAAAAATTCTAAGGATATTTACCAAATATCGATCCCTCGCATATGAAGTAAATAACTCAGCATTACAATCATAATCGCGTGTTATTTGCAATCTAAACATTATGCTCTATTCCTAGCAACGTAACGTAAAGGGTAAATCATTCAGTTTAAATCCTAAGAATACTTTCCAGTTAAACTTAGAATCCAATTTCATGAAACTAGTGCTCAAGTAGAATCAAGCATTAAGAACATAATGAAATCACCAGAATGAGTAGAAAAGATTCATACATATATCAAATATTAAAAGAGATACATAAGGATACAAAAGATTACATCCAATCCTCAGGAGAAACTAACCGATCATGGCGCAGAGCAAGAGATCAACAGAAGACATGACTAAGGTAGCGATCCCCGGCCCGTTCCTGCAGAGTTTCCACTCTTTTTCTCTCTTCTCTCACCTCTCTCTAAGCTACCTAAGGTGTTCCTCACGTTCTCCACTCCAAAATCATGTTTTTCTTCTTGATTTGCATGCCTATTTATAGGAAATAGTGACCTGCTTATGTCCATTCACCCAGGCGAGTGTTTTTGCCTTGTTTAACTCGCTTAGGCGAGTTTAATGCTTCTTGCTGATGGTTCCATTTTCCCAGGCGAGTGTTTTAGCCTATTTTCACTCACTTGGGCGAGTTAAAACATTCTTCTAGAAATAACCATTCGCCCACACAACCAAATTGTGCATGAATGACTCGCCCATGCGAGTTAAAGCCTTAATATGTTGGCTTGGGCGAGTTCTGGGCCATTTTGCTTCAGGAAATGCCCTTTTGCTTGACTTGTTTACTTGGAATGCTCTAGATACTATTGAACTTTATTAAATCTCCAGATTTGAGTGAATAAATCTTCCAAAATGTGAATAACACCCTATATACTTACAAAATATAGAACAACTAGGTTTAGGATAATTTAATCAAAGAAATTTACTAAAATCAAAAGATAAGTGCCCAGCATTATAACCCTATTTTTTACTAAAATATGGCACTTATCACTC
Organism: Glycine latifolia; assembly: GCA_013407115.1. Taxonomy (NCBI): domain Eukaryota; kingdom Viridiplantae; phylum Streptophyta; class Magnoliopsida; order Fabales; family Fabaceae; genus Glycine; species Glycine latifolia. The sequence goes on from QARZ01041105.1 coordinate 345,589, forward strand.
CCCCTAACCTAGAATCTTGCTTGTCCTCAAGCAAAGTAAGGAAAACTAAAACTATAAATACTAGAAGTCTAAAAGGAAGTGTTTCTATATTAAAAACATGCTTTGTAAAGAATCAATTTTTAATTTGATCAGAACATATTTTTCAAATAATCAACCATGAGAATTGAAAACACAAAAGATGGAATTTCCCAAACCAAATGAGATTAAGATCAATTTAAATTTCATTTCTAAAGAACATCAGAGGAAACACTTGATTGATTCAAACAGAGGAAAATCTCTCAAAGTTGTTTATTTCTTCCACGGGTAAGTGTTTCTTCTCAATTCCAACATTGATATGTTATTGATCAATTTTGCAGTTCATTTCCTATCCAATCAAAGTAGATAATTATCATGGATCTTTAGGACTTTTAAGGGTTGGGCCTGGCTTTGAAAGAATTCTTGGTTTTTCTGGATATTCAAAGTTATCTTGAGAATAGGAGAGCAAACAAAGATAAAACAAACTATCATCATTTCTTTTCTTTTTTTCCAAGATATTCATTTTTCTCATATCAACTGCCCAATCACCTAACTTATAAAATTTACAACACTTTGTACACTTTAGAACACAAGGAATTTGTTTCCTTTTTCTTCCTTTTCTTTTTCTTTCTCTTTTCTTTTTTTTCTTTTCAGTAACTTTAGCCATATTTCAAAACAAAGCATTTTTTATCACATTAGCCATCCAAATGATAAAAGTTTCAACAAAATCCCTTTTGCTCTCCTAACTTAAGGTAAGGTAGGAAATTCTTAACCTAGGTTAGTGTTCCAACAAAATCATAAGTGTTTTGGCTCAAAAGGGCTAGCAAGTGGTAAATCATCATATATTGGGATAGCTTTTTGGCTAGTGGCTTTAAATGTATAAGAAAGAAAGAAGGCCTAAATCATATCCATGCATCACATGTCATGACAATTAAAAATTCATGCAAAATCAACTATAGATCATATCAGTGTTTTTAAAAGTTGTTCATTATTAAATTCATGTAAAAATATCTGCCTTCATTTGGTATTTAAAAATTCATTCCTTTGTTTTTCTTTCTCAAGGTTTTTAAAAATAAATTTTGTTGAGTTCTGATCTAAAAAATAGTTTTTTCAAATCTGTTGACTCTTTTCAAAACATGTTATATTCCAAAAATATTTGTCTTTCAAGTCCCAAAAATTTTTATACATATTCTATACTATTGTTAATAAAAAAAATTATCAAAAATGTGTACTTCCAAAAAGAGGGAACCCTATGTGTACACCATCAGAGTTGCGCATAACAAAATAAAAATCATAAACGTGTGCAATTATCTAAGCAAAAAGTAAATAAGAAAAGAAAGTACTAAATTTAATACAAAGCAGTAAAGAAACATAAGGATTATGTCACAGATTTTTGAAGATCATGGTTTTGAGGAGCTCAGTCTCCTCCATTGAGATAATTAGCAGGATCTACCATGTCCTCATCCTCATCTGCTCTGCTTCCTCCTAAAAATAGACCTGTCCCCGAGCCCTGAAATGGTAGCTCTAACAAAACAGATTATATGTTTAAAAACATAAGACATAAAATTTCAAAAGTAAAGTTAAGAAATATAATTCAAAAACATAAGACACAAATTTAAAACAAAGTTGAAGAACACTGGGTTGCCTCCCAGGAGCGCTTCTTCAACGTCTTTTTAGCTGGACGCCTTTGTTATGGCTCAGGCTTCCAGCAATTGGACAATAATGGAGAGCCAATGGCTTCTATGTTTTCCTTCATAATTTTCACCAGTTTCTTTTCTTTTTCAGAAAGACTTAAATCATTGGAAACTGGTATCTTTGAATCACCTACAAGAAAAACATAATTCAAATGTTGAGGTACTGCGTTTACCTCCTTTATTGATTCTTGATTCTTCTTTTCCTCTGACAATTCTTCAAAGAGAGATTGCTGGTAAGGAATTTCTTTGAAAGCATTTAGCTATTGGTGATAATCTGAATTCTCATTTTCTTCACATTCACTCATTTCCTCAAATGCTTTAGTCAATGTTTTCTCTAAACAATCATTTCTTTGAATTGACCTCTTCAAGTCAGAAATTACTTCATCCAAGACATCCATTCTAAAACACTCCCTTGGTTCTTTTGGGTTAACTTGTGTGTTTGCTGAAAAAGGTCCATTGCTATGCTCAGATAGTTGTTTTGCAAGCTGTCCAACCTGAACTTCAAGATTTTTAATGGAAGCCTCAGTGTTATTTTGATTTGTGATGGACATCTGCATAAACTGAGTTACAGTATCTTCCATTTTTTATATTCTATTAGGATGAGCTTGTTGTTGTTGTTGCGATGGACCCCTATTTGAAGAACCTGCATAAGAGTTGTTAGAGGGACCTGCAAAAGAAGAGTTAGTGGGACCATAATATGCATTATCATTTTGCTGTCTCCAGCCATAAGGTTGATTTGAACCTAGACCACCTATGTAGCCTTGGTAATTTCCTTGAAAGTTTTGTTGAGGTCTGGTCTGATTCTGCAAATAATGAGCCTCATCTTCTTGTTGATAATTAGCAGGTGCTAAACAATGGTCATTCTGATGGTCACCACCACAGAAATCACATCTTAGAACTTGTTGAACTTGACGAGCTTGGTATGTTTTTTATAACCTTCCATGCTGAAATTGTTCAGGAAGTTTGCCTTTTCTTTGAATCGGAGATCTATCATGGTGAGACTGGTAATCACTGGCTGCTATGGAGTCAATGATTACAATTGCTTCCTCTGGGCTCTTTGACATCATCGTACCTCTAGCTGAGGCATCAAGAATCATCTTTGTCTGAGGTTTCAAACCACTGTAGAAAATATGTAGTTGTGCAACAAGTAGCAATGGCTGATTTTGCGCTTTTGAATCTTGATGGAGGAAAAAATCAAGTAATAAAATTTTCCTTCACTTCTTCCCGAGTGCTGAGACTTTTGTTTGGTTCGAATTGGAGCCATGTTTTTGCTTTACCTGTCAAGGAGAATGGAAAAGCTCTAAGATAAACAGCTTTAGAATCTTTATCAGAAGCTCCCATGGTACTGCACAGCTCCATGAAGGTAGACAAATGAGTGTATGGATCTTCATGGTCCATCCCTGCAAAGGCATGTGAGCCAATCAGACTGAGCAATGCTGGCTTCAACTCCACAACCTTGTTGTTGAAAGGAGGGATGACTATGCTATTGTAATGCTTTGGTCCTTGTTGGTAAGCATAGTCACCAAGAGTCCTCCTTGGTGGTCTATTTCCTTCTCCTCCTTTATCATCCATAATATCAATTACAGTTGGCTTTTGAAGGAGAATAAAATAGAAGATTAACCCGGTGGTTTATTGGCTGTTTGTTTCTTATTCTCCCTATTTTTTTTCTTTTTGCCTTGGTAATTTCGGGATCAAATAACGTTTTATCTGCAGAAAACTTATCTCGCATATAGGAAAAAAGAAAAAACTCCAATAACCCGTAAGAACCAAGGTAAGTGAAAATAAAATATAACAAAAGAGAATTTATACAAAATCAAAATAAAGTAAATAACAAAAGTAAATAAAAAGGATCTACTAAATTGAAAAATTAAATCTAAAAGAACTGAGTAAGTGACTCAAGTCCCCGGCAACGGCGCCAGAAACTTGTTAGACTCTTGGCAAGCGTACCAATTGTTGTTGCAGGTTACATAATTTATAAAAGATCATCTCCATAGGGACTTGAGTTACTCAGCTAATCCAAATAAAATTTAATAGATATGTACAATGAGTATGGTCGAAGTTTGATGGTTTTATGGAAATAACGTAAATAGTGCGTTGAAAATTAAGGAAATAACGGAAACTAATAAAATGACTTTAATTAATTGAAGAGAACGTAGGATTGGGTTCATCATTCATACCCTCAGTATTCAATTAATATTACCATGTATAAATCATTTTCTATCATTATTGATGCACACATTAATTCACCCTGAACCGATCCCTCGCATTCAAGAATCCTAAGGATATTTACCGAATATCGATCCCTTGCATACAAAGTAAATAACCCAGCATTGCAATCATAATCGCGTGCTATTTGCAATCTAAAGGTTATGCTCTATTCCTAGCAACATAACATAAAGAGTAAAATCATTCAGTTTAAATTCTAAGAGTACTTTCCAGTTAAACTTAGAATCCAATTTCATGAAACTAGTGATCAAGTAGAATCAAGCATTAAGAACATAATGAAATCACCAGAATGAGTAGAAAAGATTCATACATATATCAAATATTAAAAGAGATACATAAGGATACAAAAGATTACATCCAATCCTTAGGAGAAACTAACCGATCATGGTGTAAAGCAAGAGATCAATAGAAGACATGACTAAGGTAGCGATCCCCGGCCCGTTCCTGCAGAGTTTCCACTCTTTTTCTCTTTTCTCTCACCTCTCTCTAAGCTACCTAAGGTGTTCCTCACGTTCTCCCCTCCAAAATCATGTTTTTCTTCTTCATTTGCATGTCTATTTATAGGAAATAGTGACCTGCTTATGTCCATTCGCCCAGGCGAGTGTTTTAGCCTTGTTTAACTCACTTGGGCAAGTTTAATGCTTCTTGCTGATGGCTCCATTCGCCCAGGCAAGTGTTTTAGCCTATTTTCACTCGCCTGGGCGAGTTAAAACATTCTTCTAGAAAATAACCATTCGCCCAGGCAACCAAATTGTGCATGAATCACTCGCCCAGGCGAGTTAAAGCCTTAATATGTTGGCCTGGGTGAGTTCTGGGCCATTTTGCTTCAGGAAATGTCCTTTTTAGATATGTTTAAAAAGTTGCACATTAATATTCCATTTATTGAAGCTTTAGCTAATATGCCTAATTATGCAAAGTTCATGAAAGAATATTGTCTAGGAAGCATAAATTGTAGGAATGTGAGACGATAGCACTTACTGAAGAGTACAGCGCGATAATCCAAAGGAAGCTTCCACCAAAGAGGAAGGATCCAGGGAGTTTCAACATTCCTATTGCTATAGGTAATGTTGATGTGGGAAGAGCATTATGTGACCTGGGAGCCAGCATAAATTTGATGTCGTTGTCTCTATGCAAGTCATTGGGAATTTTCGAGCTAAAGCCTACTAAAGTTTTATTACAACTTGCAGATCGTTCTTTGAGGAAGCCAACTGGAGTAATTGAAGATGTGCTGGTAAAAGCTGATAAATTTATTTTTCCTACAGATTTTATTGTTTTAGATATGGAAGGTGAGAGTGAAATAACTTTGTTATTAGGTAGATCATTTTTAGCTACTGCTAGAGCATTAATTGATGTAGAGCAAGGAAAATTAGACCTGAGAATGGATAATGACTCTGTTGTTTTTAATGTTTTTGATGTGATGAAACATCCTACTGATAAACATGATTATTTTAGACTGGATATTTTAGATACATTGATTCATACAGATAAAATAGATGACCAAAAGTTGGAAGAAGATCTTGAAACATTAGGTACAGATGAAGTACAAAAAGAAGTGGAGACGATTATGGAGGTGTTAGAGAAGGAAGAATCTGACACAGTGAAGGAAACACCAAAGATTGAGCTTAAAGAATTACCCAACAATTTGAAGTATGCATTTTTGGGAGAGAATGAGACATTTCCAGTCATCATAAACAAAGAGCTGAAGTTAGAAGAAGAAGAGAAGCTGTTAAATGTTCTTAAGGAGCACAAGACCGCAATTAGGTGGTCCATATCTGACTTGAAAGGAATTAATCCTTCCTTCTGTACCCACAAGATTTTGATGGAGGATGACGTGAAGCCTGTGAGACAGCCTCAAAGGAGATTGAATCCTACCATGAAAGAAGTGGTAAGGAAGGAAGTGGTTAAGTTATTAGATGCAGGGATGATCTATCCTATATCCGACACTGCGTGGGTGAGTCCTGTACAAACAGTTCCTAAGAAGGGTGGGATGATGGTAATTCAAAATAATAACAATGAATTGATTCCCACTAGAACCATCACTGGTTGGAGGATGTGTGTGGACTATAGAAGACTCAATGATGCCACTAGGAAGGATCATTTTCCGCTTCCATTTATTGATCAGATGCTGGAAAGGTTAGCTGGACATGCTTACTATTGTTTTTTAGATGGATACTCCGGTTATAACCAAATCCTAGTAGCACCTAAGGATCAAGAAAAGACTGCTTTCACATGCCCATTTGGAGTCTTTGCATACAGGAGAATGCCATTTGGCCTCTGCAATGCACCAGCGACATTTCAAAGGTGTATGCTTTCTATTTTTTCTGATATGGTAGAAAAATGCTTAGAGGTGTTTATGGATGATTTTTCTATTTTTGGATCTAACTTTGAATCATGTCTAGTTAATCTATCTATAGTTTTGAAAAGGTGTCAGGAAACAAACCTTGTTTTGAATTGGGAAAAATGCCATTTTATGGTTCGTGAAGGTATTGTTTTAGGCCACAAAATTTCTAAAAAAGGAATAGAAGTTGATAAGGCTAAATTGATGTTGATTGAAAAACTTCCTCCTCCAGTTAATGCTACTGGGGTGAAAAGTTTCTTAGGTCATGCAGGTTTCTACAAGAGGTTCATTAAAGATTTTTCTAAAATTGCTAAACCTCTTAGTCAACTTTTAACTAAGGACAGTGAATTTGTGTTTGATGAAGTTTGCCTTAATGCATTTAATATATTAAAGAAAAAACTTACTACTGCACCTATTTTAACAGCACCTGATTGGACTTTACCTTTTGAATTAATGTGCGATGCAAGTGCATATGCCATTGGTGATGTTCTTGGTCAACGGAAGAATAAGTTATTGCATGTTACATATTATGCTAGTAAAGTTTTAAATGAAGCATAGGTTAATTATGCAACCACTGAAAGAGAAATGCTAGCTGTAGTTTATGGTTTAGATAAATTTAGATCCTATTTAATAGGTTCTAAAGTTATTATTTATACTGACCATGCTGCTCTCAAGTATTTAATGACTAAAAAGGATGCAAAACCAAGATTGTTGTGTTGGATGCTCTTGTTTCAGGAATTTGACTTGGAAATCAAGGACAAGATTGGAGTGGAGAATAAAGTAGCAGATCATCTCTCTAGGATTCAGGATAAAGAATTACAAGATGGGCCAGAGATAGCTATTAATGAATCTTTTCCTGATGAGCTGATGATGGTAATTGATATGGGTCCTTGGTTTGCCGATATGGCTAACTTTAAATCTGTAGGTGTTTTACCTAGAGATCTTAATTGGCAGCAAAAGAAAAGATTCTTTCATGATGCAAAGAGGTATTTATGGGATAACCCTTTTCTTTATTTTAGATGTACTGATGGTGTTATTCGCAGATGTGTAGCCAGCCCAGAAGTGCCAAAGATTCTTTGGCATTGCCATTCTTCAGATTATGGAGGACATTTTGGAGGGAACAGAACAACACAAAAGGTATTGCAATGTGGATATTATTGGCCAACACTTTTCAAAGATGCAAGAGACTATGTAGAAAAATGTGACAGATGCCAGAGGACTGGTAATATCTCTCGGAAGGATGAGATGCCCCTCAACAACATATTAGAGGTAGAGCTGTTTGATGTGTGGGGAATTGACTTTATGGGACCATTTCCCAAGTCACATTCTAATCAATATATCCTAGTGGCAGTAGATTACGTCTCTAAGTGGGTAGAAGCGGTTGCTTTACCTACTAATGATGCAAAGGTAGTTGTCTCGTTCTTAAGGAAGAATATATTTACTAGTTTTGGAGTACCAAGAGCGATCATAAGTGATGGAGGCGCCCATTTTTGCAACAAACAATTCTCAAATTTGCTTGCAAAATATGGGGCTACCCATAGAGTGGCTACACCTTATCATCCACAGACCAGTGGACAAGTCAAAATTTCTAACAGAGAATTAAAGAGAATTTTGGAGAAGACTGTTGGAAGTTCTCAGAAAGATTGGGCAAAGAAGCTCGATGATGCACTTTGGGCATACAGAACAGCGTTCAAAACCCCGATAGGTATGTCACCATTTCAGATGTTATATGGTAAGTCTTGTCATCTTCTTGTTGAATTAGAGCATAAGGCTATGTGGGCCACTAAGTTTCTTAACTTTGAACTTTCTAAAGCTAATGATTAAAGATTATTGCAATTGAATGAGCTTGATGAGTTCAGGTTAAATGCTTATGAGAATGCTAGATTATATAAGGAAAAGACAAAGAAGTGGCATGACAACAAGATCCGCCGGAAAGAATTTGAGCCCGGACAACAGGTATTACTTTACAATTCTCGTTTAAGATTGTTTCCAGGAAAACTGAAGTCTCGTTGGTCCGGTCCGTTCATTGTACGTGAAGTTTATCCATATGGAACGATAGGAATTTCTCCACTGGATAGTTATCGATCTTTCAAGGTAAATGGATGTCGATTGAAGCCCTGTTATGGAGGTAAAGTGGAAAGACACACTGTTTCTACTCCACTGAATTCACCTGCGGATTAAAGGTTTGATGCGTCAAGCTAAATGACGTTAAACAAAGCGCTACTTGGAAGGCAATCCAAGAAATTTTATTGTTTTTGGTTGCTTTGTTTTTCAATTGTTATTTATGTTTTAGTTGGTTAAGTTTGATGTTTTGTTTGAAATTAAATTTTTGCATTAGTAATTGGTATATTCTTAATTTCAATGAGTTAATTTTAGAAGTTTGAGGTAAGAAAGTAGTTTTAAATTTAGAGAAAAATTGAAAAAGCAAGTTTATGGTGTCGCGCTGATCGCACCAGTAACACTGGAATGCCACGCAAGTAGCGTGATAATGGCGCCATTCACGCCATTCATATTGGAACTTGGCTCGAGTCGCGTGGATAGTGGCGCAAATCGCGTGGCACTTAGAGGACAGTTTTAAAATTTAAAAATCTGAAACCCTATTTGGGAGCCTTCTCTTTGTCCATCAGCAGCCACGACCATTGGCATCATTCCTAAACGTTGCAAGATAATAACTGCTATTAACTTCTTTATTTCAGTTATTATTTGCCATAACTTCTCATAACTTCTTGTATTTCTCAAAGTCTATAAATACATTGCTTATTGTACCTAGTATCTAGTACATTTTGTGAGATTTCTGAGTAGAAATTGAAGCTCCACATTGCTTATTCTGTTCAAGTTCTTCTTCGTAGTTTTGTTCAAGATTCTTAGATTTCTTCCAAATAGGCAAAGACAAGGTACATGATTCTTTTGTTTAATCTTTGTATTTCATATGTTCTTTAAGGATTAGAATAGAAGCATGTGGTTAGGATTATTATTGAGATTGATTTATAGAAGTTAAGGCAAGAACGTGATGAACATTCATAAGTATCCAGGTTTTGCAGCCCACACGATTCGCGTGAGGGCTGGCGCCATCCGCGCCACCTGGATTTATCAGTGCTTATGTTATGCAGCCCACGCAACTCGCGCGAGGACTGGCGCCATCCGCGTGTTAGTATATGGATGTCCTAGAGACAATCTTTTCATTAGTATATGGATGTACTTTTCATATTGTCATGAATAAATTATAAGCGCTCTTTATCTTGTTTCTATTCTGTCTCGATATCATTATTAATATATGAGTAACTGGATAAAACCCTTGGAATAGAATAGGTATCTCTTGAGTATCAGTGATGGGATCACGATCATGAGGATTCAAGGATACCAGATGTCTACTCCTAAATTTTAAGTTCCTAGTCTAGAGACACTGAGAATGGGGATCAGTGATTTCGGGTAAGACTAGCACGACTTAACTACTTGTATGCAGATACAAGGTAAAGACCTCATGAGCTACAGACATGGAGATGTCTTAGCTAAAGCCGTGGGTGGACCTATAAGGGTATAGCTCGCACTGAACGGACCCACAAAGAGACTCTATGAGGAAATCTCACAGATAGTATCATTAGAGTAATCTCTTATTATTTGGGTATGTCTTTCCTTAGACCAGAAGTTTTCACCTAGACTGTGTTCTAGAAAACATGTTTTGATTGTATACCTCGTCTGCCTGAAACATGGAGACACATAGGTATACCTTTGGGCATTTCCTGAAAGAACACGAGTCTAGGGTGACTAGCTGAAGGAATTCGTCAAATCTCTGTGAGAGATTAGGTTATCTGTAAATTGGAGAAATCGGGATGACATTTACGGGACTCAGGAATCTATGCATAGTAAAAGAAATCATGAGATGATTTGCCTTTAGAGTCAGTAAAATTGGAGACTTCCTATTTCGTATTAAAGCTTACCTAGACCGCAAGGGCTGATACGTTTCCTTACCCTAGGTTTTATGGGAAGGTAACCGAGACAAAAGGAAATACATATGGAAACCTAATAGATTTAATAGGATGATCTTGTCATTTACCTAACTAGTTCTGGGGCAACAAAGCATTGCAAGTGCTCTGTGTTGTCATTAAATGGGTAGTGGCCTTGTTGGGCCCAAACTCATTTATGTCAGTAGCTATGTTGGGCCTAATCGGTCACACACTAACACTTTATTGTCATGACATTATAGCATTAAAGGTTTTGGGCCTA
>QARZ01041109.1:0-11061 GCA_013407115.1 Glycine latifolia
AGTAATACACAATTTCAATATACATGCATCAATTCATACAATAACCATCACTCCCTCTGGAGTATGATGGAACACAATCAAGGGGAAACACTCCCAAGAACAAAGAGCTTACCTGCTCTCAGTGCTACACCGGCTCTCTCGGCTTCGTGGTCATAACCACCAGCAATGTCTGTATCACGCCCTACACAAGGCATACAAACAATCAATCAATAACGGTCCTCAACCGTTAGAATGAAAGGAAATGCTATTCCTTTCCATTAAAATCTCTCTGTTCTCTATCTTAGGATTATCAGAGCTAGCCACCTTATAGGCGATTCACAGACCCTCAGCAGGATCTATCTCAGCCTAACCAAGGCACTGGAGTCTCTCTAAGACTCTGCATGAACCAATTCCATGTCCTAATCAGACCATATTTCAATGATTATCAAGTTTATCAAAATGATTACTTCAACGCTCTTTCACCGTTTATATGGTCTCCTGAACATATTTTGTAAAAGAACCTAGGCTCATACATATCATAATACCCTCCATTTAACCAACATTCTTCCTACTCATGCATATCTCAGAGTCAAAACCAAATTTCATCAATAGTCATGATTCAAAGTTCAATATTCATCAGAACAACCTCCTGAGCATACTTTTCTAAAGAATCCAAGCCTAATTCTAGCCCTAACACAAATGGGTCACTATTCATCCCAAGAACAGCTTCACAAATCAATCGGTAAAACTTGAGTTTCTTACCTCTAAATTGTCGAGGAAGGCTAGAGGATCACTTCTCCAAGCTTTAGCGTCCTTGAATCGCCTTCTTTCCTTCCAAATCTCAGTTTTGAGGAATTCCCTAGAGAACTGGATCTCTCCGATTGATGGTTCTCTCGAGGAACTGAAGCTGGAATCTAGCTCATGGAGAAGTTATGAACAACTTTCTAGTTGGATGGGAAGTTTTTAGATGAAGTATGGAAGAGATATGAAGCTCCCCAAGCTTTTCAATGGCAGAAAACGAAAAAGGAAGAAGAAGCGTTTCTTTCGTCCCAAAACGCAAAAAATGGCCTTTTATAGGCCCCCAGTCCGCGTCCTCGCGCTATTGGCGCCATTCTGGCACTATTCGTGCCAAAATCCCTAGTCTGGACGTGTTCCTAGCGCTAATCGCGCCACTCTAGCGCTAACCGCGCCAGGTATTCGAGAAAAAGAGCCTCCAGGTGCATTCTGGCGCTACTAGCGCCAATTCTGGCACTAACCGCGCCACTCTGGCGCTAACTGCGCCATTCTGGCGCCCCTCCCACGCTAACGGCGCCACTCTCTAACAGTCACTAAATCTGTCGCAAAATCCGTCGCTAACGCTTTTTGTGACGGAATATAGTAAATTTTATTTTATTTTTCTTTAGAAACCATGGTTATTATAGGTGTGTTATCATTGTGGCAAGGTAGGACATCTTAAATTCGAATGAAAGAGTAGGATAAAAGCTATTGAAAAGAATGTCACATATGTTAAGAATAACTATATTTCTGCATGCAAAGTAAAACAAGTTTGGGTTAGAAAAGATGAGCTTTCTAACTTTGAGAAGAAGAAAGGACCCAAGCTAGACTGGGTTCCCAAAACTAATCATTGATTTGTGATTGTAGGTTGGAGTGAGGAGGAATAACTCATGGTACCTTGACAACGATTGTTGCAAGCACATGACAAGAGACAAATCAAAATTTTTCTCACTCAAACCTTTTGAAGGTGGAACTGTGACCTTTGGTGACAATAACAACGGGAAAATTATGTGCGTAGGTAAGGTTGGTAAGTCACCATCACACTCTATAGATAATGTGTTTTATGTTAAGGGTCTTAAGCATGATTTATTAAGTATTTCTCAATTTTGTGATAAAGGTAACAAAGTTGAGCTTACTTCTGATAAATGCTTAGCAACTAGAATGGATTCAAATGAGGTAATTCTAGAGGGTAAAAGAATTAGAAACACTTATCAGGTTGATTTGAATTGTTTGACAAATGTTTCTCTTATTGGATATAGGGGAGCTGGAAGAAGATCAAGGCAAAGCACTAAGATGCTGCTTCAAAGTTTTAGCTTTTCTCATGCCAATCAATTTGAAGACATTTGTAAATGTGTCTAAATGAATCAAGAAGCATGCCTTGTGATCCTTGCATTGAATAAAGCATAAACATTTTAATGCATACATGTTTTAACAAAAGAAATTAAGGTTTTATGTTTGCTTTTGGAAAAGGAACATTTCATGGTTTTGCTTTCAAAATATCCATTTTTACACATAATCGATTACACAAAGACATAATCGATTACCTGTATTCATTTGATTTTGGAAAAGCCATGAAGATCACTTTTAATCGATTACTAGCTGATCATAATCGATTACATAGTTGTATTTCCAAAACATGCATGACTGTCTTAATCGATTACCACAATCTGTAATCGATTACCTAAGCTTAATCTGAAAAATGCACATGACTGCTTTAATCGATTATTACAACCATCTGTAATCGATTACTAAGGCTTTTTACATATCTGTGATGGATTGCTTTAATTGATTACTTCACATAATAATCGATTACTTTGTTCATAAAATTTTCCAGATTGCCTCAAGAACATTTTAATCGATTACTTGGTTAAAAATAATCAATTACATATCATAAAATAATCAATTACACATACGTTTTAATCGATTACTGTCAGTTAAAACTGTTTTCTATTTAAAGTTGCTTGGGTCTATGATTTCAAAAATATCATTTTACTTCATTCTATCAAAAGTATACAAAAACCCAACACAAGCTAAGCTTTCACAAGTCCAAGAAACAGTTTTCTGGGTATTAGATATCTTGCTTGAAATGAAAAGTTCACTTGCTTCATAAGATGAAGATGAGTTAGAGACAAGATTTGAAGAAGAAGTTCAAGAGATTTTATTCTTTGTTTTAATCATTCATGCAACCTGGAAGTAATTGGTAATATTCGTGCATTCATTCATCCATTAAGGATCACAGGTTGTGTCTTTCTTGAATCTTTCTTGTAGATTGTTTTATATTTGAAATATTCTTTTGTAAGGCTAAGTACAAATAGATTCTTTCAAGCTGTCTAGAGTAGTGTTCTCTAGGGGAAAGATCTGAGTAGGGTTCTTAGAGTCTTTGTGATTTGATTTCTAATAGAGTGTTAGAATTCTGATTCTTTGTCTAGGGTTGATAAAGAAGATCACTTGTAATTGCTTGTAAAGAACACATTTGATTTAGTGGAACTCTAATCTAGTTTGATTAGAAGAATTGGATGTAGCTTATCTTGAGAAGTGAACCAGTATATGTGTTTGTGTTACTTTCTATTGTTCTATCTTTTCTTGCTATCTTAATCTCTTGACAATTGTGATTTCTTCATTACTCAACAAGTGGTTATTGGAATCTTAGACTGAGTGATTTGATTAAATCAAAGTCTAATTAGTTTTAAAAAGTGATTAGGATCCTTAAACTCTGATTTGATAAAGTTTTTAAAAGGTCAAGATTATACCAATTCACCCCCCCTCATGGTATTTAAGTGTATTCATATTGTTTTCATCTCTCACTTGTTTGAGTGTTTTAGATAATGACCCATTATTGTGGCATAAGAGGTTAGGACATGCTAGCTTGAATACCATCAAGAAGCTGAACTCATATGAACTGGTTGATGGTCTTCCATCAATAAAAGTTCAAAATGATAAGGTATGCGATGCATGTGCAAGAGGTAAGCAGGTAAGATCCTCCTTTAAATCTAAGAATGTGGTAAGCACTACTAGACCTTTTAAACTCATTCATACGGATTTATGTGAATCAATGACTGTCATGAGTAGGTCTAGTAAGAGATATGTTTTTGTGATTGTTGATGATTTCTTTAGATTTACATGGGCTATTTTTCTTGCAACAAAAGATAAGACTTATGATGAATTTAAAGCTTTTGTCAAGAAAAATCAAAATTTATTTGAACATCAACTTGCTTCTATCAGGTCTGATAATGGAAGAGAATTTGCTAACCAAAAATTTATAGATTTTTGCAGGAAGCACATGATGTAATAGCTGAACCCATAGCTATTAAGTTTTCCCAAATCTACCTTGCAATAGAACCCAAGCTTCAAGCAAACCTCAAGAACTTCTAGCACTCCTTGAATTGGGGCAGTTTCAGAAGTCTAAATTGCAGAAAATGGAAGATGGAAGAAATGATAGGGATGAAGGTGAAGACACCATGGAGAAGCTCTCCAATAAGTCTAGGAAGAATCACCACAATAGCATTGGGAAGCCATTGATAAGACTCAAGAAGTTCTTGAACAAGAACAAGAGAGAAACTCTCACACAATTTTCAGGAATTGTATTAATGAACCAAAGTTAGTTACATTTAGTTTTTGGCACCTTATATAGGCCACGAAATTACAAGCTAAATCCAACTAAAATGTAATGAAAATACAAGTGAAATGAAGCCTAAATGAAGCTTGAAGTGCAAGCTTTCCCTAAGTGACCTTTGGCTTCCAAAACATGCGCAATTGCAATCTCAGATTGGAATAATTGATTAATTCGCTCTTGTAATCGATTAAAACGGTCAGGGACTGAAATAATCGATTACACTAGCCATTTAATCGATTAAAGCAGTAAGGCCTTAGTTCCTGCTTGCAACTAAAATGATGTAATCGATTACAAGGCCAAAATAATCGATTAAAACAGTGACAACCTATTTACAAGTGTTTAATGAATTTCTTCTAACAAGTGCTGGAATTTATTGAATTAAATTGGATTTGAGACATCAAAATCCAGCTCTTGTCATCCTTAATTTGGTGTGCAACTTGATGTTTTTCCAAGAGATACAAGTTAGCTTGGATATGGTCTTGAAGTGCTTGAATCATAGCTCTTGTCATTGGTCCTTTGAAGCTCAACAAAGGAAGTACTTCAAGCTCTCCTTCAAGACCTTTGGCTTGTCTTAGACCTCCATCAAAAGCTCTCAACACTTACTGTTATATCATAAATAGAGCAATGATCGGACCCTTGTTGAAAAGGACACCTTATAAGCTACTCAAAGGAAGAAAGCCCTCATTAATGCACTTGAGAAACTTCGGTTGTAAGTGTTTTGTGCACAATAATGGTAAGGATAATTTAGGTAAATTTGATGCATGTAGTGATGAGGGTGTGTTCCTAGGATACTCCTCAAAGAGTAAGGCTTATAGAGTATATAATAAAAGAACTATGTGTGTTGAGGAAAGTATTCATGTCATATTTGATGAGTCTGATGTGCTTGATAGAGTTGTGCAGAATTCTGATGATTTTGATATAGGTTTGATAAGATCACCTACAGGATTAAAGCACAACAAAGGAAGATGACTCAGGGATTGGAGCAGCTGATCACAAAGGATTAGGAGATGCAAACACTAGAGAAGAGGAACCCCTTGAGCTTATTACTAATCAAGAAGGAGTAGATGAAAAAACAAATGATGAGCTTGTGATGAATCAAGGTGAGGAATTTCAATTCAAAAAGTGGAAACACCAGAGCTCACACCCATTAAACATGATTATTAGTGATATAATAAAGGGAGTATAAACTAGATCTCAAATTAGGAATTTTTGTGCTTTTAACACTTATATCTCCCTTACTGAGCCTACTGATCATATTTCTGCTTTAAGTGATTCAGATTGGGTGTCAGCTATGCAGGATGAGCTTCATCAGTTTGAAAGGAATAAAGTCTGGCATCTTGAACCAAGACCCAAGGATAAAACTGTAATTGGATTGAAGTGGGTATGAAGGAATAAGTTAGATGAGCATGGTTCCATCACAAGGAACAAGGCGAGACTGGTGGCTAAAGGATAGAATCAACAGGAAGGCATTGATTATGGAGAGACCTTCGCACCAATGGCAAGGATGGAAGCTATCAAAATTCTCATTGCTTTTACATCCTACGTAGGCTTTAAGCTATATCAGATGGATGTGAAGACTGCATTTTTGAACGGTTTGCTGCAAGAGGAAGTATTTGTCGAGCAACCACCTAGATTTGAGGATCCCACCATTGGAGATTGTGTCTACAAGCTGGACAAAGCTTTGTATGGATTGAAGCAAGTTCCAATAGCATGGTATGAAAGGCTTTCTAAATTCCTTAGTTAATGGGTTCAAAAGAGGTAAAACTAATAAAACTCTTTTTTTGAAATTCAAAGGTAGTGATTTGTTAGTTGTACAGGTTTATGTTGATGATATTATTTTTGGTGCTTCTAACAATGATTTGGTTGAGGATTTTGCAGGGCTAATGAGTAGTGAATTTGATATGAGTTTAATTGGTGAGTTGAATTTTTTCTTAGGACTGTAGATAGTTCAAAGTGAAGGAGGAACTTGGATTCATCAACAGAAGTATCTCAAAGAACTTCTCAAAAAATATGGATTGGAGTTTTCAAGGACACATTACACTCTTATGGCTATAGGTGACATCATTCATGAAGACAAGGATGGTAAAAGTGTAGATGTTACTATGTATAAAGGTATGATAGGCCTTTTACTGTACTTGACTGCAAGTAGGCCTGATATAGTTTTTAGTGTAGGATTATGTGCTAGATTTCAGAGTAATCCAAAAGAATCTCACCTAAAAGCTATAAAAAGGATCCTAAGATATTTAAAAGGGACAAGTGATTTGAGCTTATGGTATCCAAGATGAGCTAACTTTGATTTGTTTTCTTTTAGTGATGCTGAGTTTGCAAGTGACTTAGTTGGTAGGAAAAGAACTTCTAGGATGGCGCAATTTCTCGATTCATGTTTAGTGTCATGGGGATCTAAAAAGCAGAACTCAGTGGCTTTATCCACAACTGAAGCAAAGTATGTAGCAGCAGCTTTGTGTTGCACACAACTATTGTGGGTCAGGCAACAACTTTCTGACTTTGGCATTAGTATAGGTTGTATGCCTATTTTATGTGATAATACGAGTGTCATTTGCATTTCTAAAGATCCTGTGCTGCATTCTAGGATGAAGCATATTCATATCAGATATTATTTTCTTAGAGATTATGCATAAACTAGTTTAATCGAACTTAAGTTCTGTCATACTGAACATTAGGTTGCTAATATTTTCACTAAACCCCTAAGCCGTGAGAGATTTGAAAAATTAAGACTGGTGCTAGGGTTGATAAGTCACAACTAATATGTTCAAATTTCTTTTCCCCAATGATTGACTAGTTTAGAAAGGAATGGACATTCATGATATTTGTTGGACTATCTTGTTTCTCTCACTTCCATATTCACCTATCTCTGTTACGTCGTTCACTTCATATACCTTCTTGTGTTATTAATTCTGAAGTGCATGCCTTGATATTGTAGTGAATTTGCTATGTTGTGAGGAATAATGTGTATGTGTGTTTTCTCTGTAAGGCAGGCAATCTAGAACTTGTATGATTGAAGCTCAAGACTCACTGGTTGAGATGTTTCATAAGTTTACTGAAAATGATATAGGCCATCTTTGGTTGTTTGAGACTTTCAAGTTAACTCTTTCAGTATTTTATATCCCTAGTCACCCTATTTAAGCCTTAACTCTGGTTTTTATTGATAAATTACAATATGCAACCCTTTGTGTTTTGATTTTAAAAAATCCCTTTTAGATATGGGTATGCATAGTTTCTAAAGCAAGTGTCATGAGATGACTGGTTGAAAAAGAAAAAATAAAGGGAATGACAGTAAAAAAAAAAGTTGAAGAAATCATCTTGATTCCAAAAAAAAAGGGAGAAAAGAAAAACAAAGTTGAAGCAATCATCTTGATTTAAAAAAGAAACATGTTGAAAGTATTAAGTGGAGAGGAAAGTAGGAAACTATGCATATCAGTACTATACTTATTTGTTTCCTATCTCACCTTATTCTTTGTTTGTTTCTTATCCACCTTACAAGCTAATAAAGATCTATTGATTTGGTGGCTTATGAAATATTTTCACACTAAGAGTGGAGAGCAGTCATGATGTACAAGCTTATGGAAAGCCTGAAGAATAAGAACATAGAGTGATCCTAAATATGAGCGAAAAGGCAATTTATTGCAATGTTAAGGCATGTGCTTTAGAATGTTAATTTCTTTACAGCCTTTCATCTTTATCACTTTCTATTCTTCATTGTTAGCTCTATTCATGTTGTTCTCCCCATGTATCCCTATTCCTACTAAGGTTCATAACCATTATCTCTATCATGATTGTTTGTTTTAATCTTTTCGATGATGCCAAAAGGAGGAAAAAGGTTTGAATGCCATGTAATGGTAGATTGTTGTGAGTTATTGATCCTAGTCATAGCTTAGCAAGGCTAGGGAATAGTTGAAAATTATTAGTATATAAAGTTGAATATCATTCATTCATAATGCATTCGTAATATATCTGTTCATTCAATTAGTACATGGTATTAATTATTTGTCATCATCTAAAAGGGGGAAATTGTTAATATTTGTTGAACCCCTAATGCATAAAAAGATTTATAAAGTTTTGATGATAACAAACAATGAATGTCACATTATTAGATTTATTGCACTGATGATAATTATTTGATTATTTGATATTTTGAAGTTACTGATATTTTGGATTTATGAAGATCAACATAATTGAGAAGATTATTTGAAGAATTCTGAAGATTGATATCATTTAAGATGACATGGAATTAAGTAGATTTGTTTATATTTATTTTTATTAAATTTTATGAAAGGAGATTAGAAGATGGATCTTGCCAAGATATATTTGCCTTAACATTGCATTGCATAATAAGATAAAATATATTTTTAAGATTGCATTCAAAAATGGGATAGAATATTTTTTATTACTGCATTCAAAAGTAGGATAGAATATTTTTAAGATTGCATTGCATAATATAATAGAATATCTTTAAGATTGCATTGCATAATATGATAAAATATTTTTTACGATTGCATTCAAAAATTGGTTAAAATCATATGCTTAAATTAGTATAAATAGAAACATATTTTTGTGTTTAGAGTAGGCATTCCATTCCAAATAATATTAGAGCTTTAGAGAGTTTGTGTTTGCATTATTGAGAGAATTGTTGTGAGATCATATAGAAGCGTTTGGCAAGTCTGATTCATCAACTCTCCAACAGGATTTAAAGGTACTTATTTGCTTAAGGAATAAAAGCGTAAAGGTAACCATTTTACTGTATTCTTCTTCTTGACTTTGGAAGAGATCGCAACTGGGAAACTAAGATACCAGTTCTGTCTCTGTTCTTTGTGAATTAAGACGTGGGACTTTTGGCTGGTAAACAAGGATACCAGTCTGTCTCTATTCTTGGTGAATTGAGACGAGAGCTTTTTGCTGGGAAACAAGGATACCGGCTGGAATAATTATTATGTAAGGGTAGACTAGGAAACTAGGATACTAGGAACTCTTGTACACAAAATTATGTTGGATATAGGGGGAACAACAAGAAGATGAAGATTGTGCCTTAGAAGAAAGTTTTGAGTTTTTCACATGCCTTGAAGATTGTAATTCAAATTAAGTGTATGAGAGGTCAATCTCTTGATCCTTGCATTGCATGCACATAATCATTAACATTCTTACATGTTTTCATTAAAGTATCAATGTTATTCATGTTTTAAAACAAATCATTAAGTCATGGTTAATGTTTTTGGAAAAATGTAATCTTACTGCTTTAATCAATTACACAGTGTTTTAATCGATTATTTGCTTCGTTTTAAATCTGGAAAAGCCATGAAGAACATTTTAATCGATTACATGACTCTTGTAATCGATTACATAGTAAAAACAAAAGCATACCTCACTACTTTAATCGATTACCACAAATTGTAATCGATTACACAAGCTTGTTTCACATTGAACTTCACTATTTAATTGATTACAACTTGGTTTAACCGATTATTCTGTTCGTTGTAAAACCCAGGATGAAGCTATGAACACTTTAATCAATTATATGACAATTTAATCAATTACATAAGCCATTTTAATCGATTATTTGGCGTGTTGTAATCGATTACAGTCTGTTACAAAAAGTTGTTATAAATAGAATGAAGGCTTGTGTATTTTTCTAACTTGAACACTTCGAATTTTCTGAATATACACAAGTCTTCTCAAAGTTAGAAAGTGTTTTTCTGGGTTAACTAAGTTCTTGTCCTACTCTTTAATCTTCATGGGCATTGAATGATTTCTTAGGCAAGAGTTTTCAAAGAAGTTTTGGAGAGCATGTTCTGAAATTTAATTTTGTATTTCAACTCTGATTGGTAAACCATATGCATCTACATTCATTGGATCATCAGGTTGTTTCTCTCCATTATCTCTGGTTGTAAATTTTTTTTTGTATTTTTGGTTATTTGAAGATATTGTAAAGAGTTCTTTGAAGTTTGTGCTAGAGTAGGGTTCTCTAGGGGAAGAACAGAGTAGTGTCTCTGGTTCTTGATCACTAAGAGTCTAATAGGGTTTTAAATTTCTATTCTTTATCTAGGTTTGATAAAGGGTGATTGTTGTAAAGCTTGTAAGAACTGAAATTTATTATAGTGAAACTCTAATCTAGTGTTGGTTAGAAGAAACTGATGTAGCTTCTCTTGAGAAGTGAACCAGTATAAATTCTTATGTTGATTTTCTATTCCTTAATCTCTACTAGTTATCTTGTTCATTTTTTCTTGGTATTATTATCATTACTCAACAAGTCCTGTTTTAAGCAATTGATTTCTTGGGCTGAGTGATTTGATTGATTAGAAGCATTCTTGGTTTAAAAGTGATTAAGATCCTTTAACTCTGATTTTTAAATAAATTTTAAAATGCCAAGTTTAAACCAATTTATCCCCCCTCTTGGTTATTATGGGTATTCCTATTGTTTTCAAATTATCATAGTGAAATTGTTCATTGGATTGATTATCCAATTTGGACGTCATAGTTTTTTACCCAATTGGATTTTTCACGTTAAAATTGATTGTGTCTTCTTTATCTCTTATCTCCATATTATTACTTTTAGTTTGATTTTAAATTGTGAATTATTTTATAAAACTTAATTCACCCCCCTCTTGAATTCATCTGGAACCAACAAAATGCATACACTACTACAGAAGGCCCAATCGACGACGGGTCTAAAGGCCTAACAA
>QARZ01041109.1:26061-109713 GCA_013407115.1 Glycine latifolia
CCGTCGTCGATTGGCCGTCGTTATACGTTGCTTTTGTAGTAGTGATAGATGGTTAGATGAGTTATTTATCTTAATTTTGTGAGTCTTACCATTCCACTTTGATTTAAACACTCTTTACAAAATATCACTCAAACACTAATTGTTAAAATGAGTGCTTAACTTAATTTTGCGGGTCCTAAAATATTTGAAAATATGTTATTTACGGTATAATCTTATTAAGCATCTCCATGTCATCTGCTTCAATGTACAAAAAGTTAAGTAATATTGCTTAAAGTTAATCAACTCATATATATACACCCACTAAAGATGTTTTTAAGTAGAGAAGTAGTGGGATAGTAAATATTAGTGGCAAGAGTATACTAGTATTTTTACATAAAACAAGATTAAATTCATACATTTACACTCTACTTTTAAACTTTCATTTCAATTCAATTCCATTCTATTTCATTCTACTCTATTGAACACTATATAAATTGAATTCATCTAAATCATTAATTTTAATTAAACAGTTTATATTGAAAATAATCAAAATGATGAAATGATGATGGGCCAAAAAAGTCCATGTTATACAATTGTCCAATTTAAGAAGCGAAATGTCACTCGTTTTTTTAGCAGAGAGAAAAACGTCTCTTGTATAATATATTAGTGTAGTTTATACAAAAGATAGGAATAATCGAAAGACAAAATTAGATGTGATAAGATGAGCAATGTGATGGAGAGGAATGAATGAAAAAGATCATATTGTAAAATAATTTTCACTAATGTTCAGAAATAGATAAATGAAATAAAAAATCTTGGGGGGAATTATAGAATAATGCCAAAAGCAGGGTTACAAGTTGCGAAGACCTGAAAGGTGCTTTAATCATAGCAACAAAACCTTGACAAGTTCCTTTCAAGGCAAAAAAGGGGAACAGGGAACACAGAGTTTTTTAACCCTTTATCTTTTTCCCATGCATCATGCACTTGTTGCATTCATACTATATATTTTACCTCCAATGGTTAACAACATGAAGAACAGAAATACCCATACGGCAGGGTAACCCCATATGTACTTCTTGATAACTACGTTTCATCACTTAGCTAGCTTGCACACCGGTTGGTCAATAACCATAATACAAACCCCTTTTATCCAGGATAAGTTGCTATATATATATAATAACATTGCTCGTTTTTATTTGTGTCCAAGTTTAGTGATTCAATTGGTGCAGGAGATAATAAAGCTAGCTAGAGAGATATGGAAGCTAGACAAATTGGAGAAAATGGATCAGGGAGAAAGGGGGTCGAGGGAAGTGATGTAGAGATCAAAGAAAATGAAGAGGTTTTAAAGAAGATTATTGCAAGTCATCCTTTGTATGAAGTTTTGATTCAATCCCACATCAACTGCTTGAAGGTAATTTCCCATTTTCTTTTCTTCTACCTTTTGCTATTTTTCCCCACTTTAAACTTATATATTAAAGACTTAAGTAGTGTGGAATTATTATGGTCAACAATTAAGAGAAAAGGACACGTACCAATTAAAAAACAGTTTTAAATACAACTAGAGTAACCTTGATAAGAACCACTAGGCATACCTACATGGCTACATTTTTTCTCTAAAAAAATACTTATGTGATTAATAGGATTTAAAATTGGCTATAATATTTTGGTGATGTAAGAGCTAGCAGTTTAAAGACAATCTTGAAGTAGAATAGCTCACATTTCAGAAAAAATGTAATTTCTTTGGTCTAGCTGTAAATTGTGACTTTTGTAAGAAAAAAGTTTTTTTTTTAATTTAATAGTGGAACAACTTTTGTTATGTCTTTTAATTTCTTGGAAAGTATTTTTCAAATGCATGCATATTAAAAAATATAAAAAATAATAATTAACTATATATAGTAAACAAGGCTAGACATTTTGTGTAAATACATGCATATATAAGAATTTTATTAGATTAGAGTCAGTGCTAGATGGGTCAATAATATTTGGGAAGGTAAGACAATTAGAGTTAAAAGCTTATGTATTTGAATGTGCGTGTATTTACTCCATAACTTGATCAGGTGGGATTAAGCGAAGCTGGAGAGTTTGATGCAACAAGTGATGCATGGAACAAGCTGGTTAACTCGAAGTCCAAAGCAACTCCGAGTCCAATCACTTCAGAGTTAGATCACTTCATGGTATCACAATTAGTAAATTAATATACACATGCGTGACTTAGATTTTTAAACTCTTCCTCTATATAAAATGATTTCTAAAGAAATGAACTTCACAGAAAGTTGTCAGCTTGATAAGGTGAACTTGTTGGTAAGATAATACTTTTGGAAATTAAATTTTACCAACATAAACTTTCAAGTACAATCTACTAATGATTTTCATTACTCTTTACTATTAAGAGAAAAAATGTATACAGAGGAAAGAGAAAAGTATGAGACAAAATACATAATGTGATTGAAAGATAAAAAGAAAAATGAATTATAAGAAAATATAATAAAAGAATATTTCAAGATTTCATACTCAAACCTCCAAAATTTTAACGTTTTAATTACTCATTGTATCTTTATAATTGTTACATTTTAGTCTATATATCTAAAAATTATTTGTTTTAATTTGTAGACGTACACTTTTTAATCTGTTTCAATCTCCATAATTCAAAATTATAGAGATTAAAATGTAAAAATTATATAAATATAAAGACTAAATAAGTAATTAAATCATTTTCAGATTACATATGATAAGTTGATAACTAGCTAGTGGCAATAACCAAAATCTCCCCAACCCATGCAAAATTTTGCGTGCCCTTTAAACAAATAAATAGATATAAACTATGTATAGATATAGAGATAGAATGATATTTTTATTTAAAATTTAAAACACTAATCGTATAAAGGAGAAATAGGAAGAGAAAGAGAGCTAAAGTGTGATATTATATGTGCAAGTGATTTGATAGAATAAGTTATAGTGGACAAAATAAATTGTAAGAAATGTTGTAATTTGTAAAAATTCTGAATCAAAATAACATTATTTTAAAAATGATAACCTTATATGCATGTTTGATTGGATAGGAAGCGTATTGCATGGCACTAAGCAAGCTGAGAGAAGCGATAGAGGAACCAACAAAAGAAACCAATGCTTTCATCAGAGCTACGTATCTTCAACTAAAGGAACTCAATGAACTGAACTGACCCATAAGCAGTTCGAATCTCGATGAAGCTTTGTCCCGTTAGTGCATCATATTGGTCCTTTCTATCTACCAAGTACCATTTGCATATTAGCTCTTATTTTGAGAAACTAACTCAAGCCAATCGCTTTCAATTCTGGCTAGAGTCAGAATCAGAAGTTTGTTTGCATTTTAGCTACTTTAATTAACTCGTTTTCTAGGACATCTAGCCACTGTATTATATTGGTGTTGACAATTATATGCTGTATACTAGAGTGCTATTATATTAACTGGAAACGACTATAATGACACTAATGTTTTTATCATGAATGAAATGAAATTATCTCAAAAGTCTAAGATAATGGAAAATATTTTAAGCATACATAATTGGTTATATTACTCTGTAGAATTCTAAACTATTTATGAATTTTTAAATACGTCTTTTTTAACTATTTTATTTTTCAATTAAGTCTTTTATTATATAAATTTTTTAATTGAGTCCATAGATTTTTAAAACCACCACAAATTATTAATTTGTGGCAGTTTTAAGCTATTAAAAAGTAATTTTAGGAATTTTTTTTTTAATTTAAGGACCTAATTAAAAAGAAAGAAAAAAAAACAGTTTAGAAACCTATATGAAAATTCATAAACAGTAAAGAGATATATTGAATAATTTAACCTAAATAATACACAGTATATCTATATTGTATTGAAATTCAACTTTTTCGTTAAACAAAAACACTTGAGATTGATATTACATTATGAATCAATTATTCTCAAATTAAAGATGAAATGGTTAAGAAAATATACATAAATAATTTTATGTTCCAATATTGAAGATTACGTACTGACAGTTTTTAGCATATTCATCTAATGTAATTTATGAATGCAACTCATGATGATGAACCTTTACTTCTCTTAGAGGATTCACAGTGGTTAATAAATATTACATCCGGTCTTAAATATACTAGCTAGGTATAACTTTCTCATAAATAACAACAAAGCTAATATATATTTTTCCAATACAACAACTCAAGCCATTCTCGTAACACAGCTTTTGTAAAAGATCAAATTCACTCCATTTACCATTTTTTCTTACATGTTCAAATTTTATTTCTGCTGTTGTTTTCATGGGATGTCCTCTTTTCAATAGTGCCCCATTGAATGTCGGAACTATTTTAAATAGGATTAATTGTAATTTTGTTTTTTTTTTTATTTTGCTCAATTTGTAATTTTGGTCTGAGACATTTAGTCTATTTATTCAAAAAATAAGCAATTTTAGTCCCCTTATTTCAATATATATAGACATTTGGTCCTCCTACTTTAGAAATTTTACAATTTTTGTCAAATCTTTAATTTCGCATATGTTTTATTTTTTTTTTATTTTGGTCCAATTGAACCTTAGACCTAACATATTAATTTAAAGTACCATAAATGTATAAAATAAAATGTAGACAAATTTGAATATTACACCAAAACTGGAAATTTTCTAAAATAAGAGGCACCAAAATTGTGGAGTTTTTAAAAATATGAAAATCAAATGTCTTTATTTTAAAATAGAATAATAATCTCAATTTTAAAATAAAGGAACCAAAATTGTAAATTAACAAAATAGGAAGAAAAAAATTACATTTAATTATTTTAAAGAATAGCCCTCAAATTGTTTTATATGCATTTTACTCTATCTAATTTCACGGTGGGAGACTATGATTTCCATCAATTGTGAAGTACCTTAATCTCTTGCAAGGCATGAAGCTGTTCAATTTGTAGGTTATACACGTCAACAAAGACAATTGAGTATATCTTCTTTTTTTTTCCTATTCAATCCAACTACAACCTGCAAGAAGCTTTCTTAGGCCATGAGCTTCCAATAACTTCGTCTCAATCTTAATTTGCCTCTCTCCACATAATGCTTACTCATAAATTGTTCACGACAGAGAACACCAAGGAGAGAGGGTGGTGGGTTCAAGCTGAAACCCAATATCAACATCTCCCCTAACTCTTCCTAACCATGAACCCAATGTGAGGCATGCAGCTCCTATATTTATATATGGTGCTCTCCTACATTGTCATTGACCTGTCATGATCTCATTGGCCTTTCTTTTTCCACGCCATTATGCGTTTTCAGTCCTATCCCCCTCATACATAGTATAGGGTGTGTGTCCCTGACATGTCAAACCGCGGTGATCCTCTGATCTTGTCGCCACATCCTTGATGTACAATCTTGTGTTGCACCTTCCATCCTTTCACCTTCTTGGCCATGGTGGGAGAGGGTGGTTTAAGATAATGTACACGGTTTGAGATAATGTATGCGTATATTATATATTTTGATGTAACCTTATTGTTTATGAATAAGAAAAGGATGTATTTGTTCTGCTCTCAAGGACGTAGGCACACTTGTCGAACCTATTTAAATCTCTTATGCTTGCATATGTGCATGTGATTTCTCATATTCCCTTTAGAATTTTGGTTGCTATTACTACCAATTGGTATTATAGTTTATGGGTCGAAATGGTGAATGGCTTGGATGAGTATAATTGAGTTGGAGATGGATCCATGGACATGGAAATCCCTTGTATCGAAAGTCTTCCTAGCAAGTGAGTTCATGCATGAAGATCAAGTAACGGGTCTCACAAGTGTTGCGGCAATGCAAGGTACTATAGTATGTTAATGGCAATGGCTAGGCAAGCCGAGACAACCACGGTTAAGTTCTGAGGGCCACCATTGGATACTCATGGATTGAATATGGCTTTCGCTTGAAGGGGAGGCTACCATGTGGAAGAGACTAACACTTGAGGAGGAAATTGTTGGAGTACAAGTGTGAGGTAATGTCCTACATCGGATAGGAATGGAAAGGTTGAACACCATATAAGTGAGGATAAGAACTATAAACCTAAGCCTTAAGATTTTAGGTTAAAGTGTGGTGTCATGTTCACTTATATGGTTGCTCGTGGGTTATTTTTGAAAATCTCTTCAATGTTTACCCTTTTTAGATGCACAACATAATGTTATGATGAGTCGACCATTCGTTTGGATCTTCGGGCATGGGACCTTGTGGCATAGGCACACAAGAGCTATTCGTCCTTTTTGCTTAGGTTAGTATTTCTGGGATATTCATCTCAAACGATGTACAACCCCTCAAGCATTCAACCTTGTGGCATAAATGTTTAAGGTTGAGTCATCTCCTCACCTAAGGCAATATCTCCAGAATACTCATCTCAGACTGTGTACAACCCTTCAAGCATTTAGCCTTTTGGTGTAACGACCCAAATTATAAGTTGCTAATCTGGATACTTGATGTGTGTATTATATTAATTAAATTACATGTATTATGTTGATTGATTAATTGTTTTATTTATAACTTGTTGTTTGAGTGCTTTTGTCTTGGTATGCGTGCTTGATGGATACTAGACGTAAGTCAACTCTGCTGTACTGTGATTGCTGGTTGTGCACGTTAAGTGGACATACTGTGTCAGTCGTGTTTATAAGCAGCAGGCTAGGACAACAACAAGTTTACTCTTCCTTCTTCTACCTTTGTGTTTCCTCTGTTTTCTCTCTAAAACTCACCCAGAAACCTCTCGTTCTCGACCCCTTCTTTGTTATCCCCAACCTACAAGAGCCACTGTAGCTGTTGCAGAAATCCCGACGCTGAGAGGAACTTTGTGGTTGAAATTGAAGCTTAGAACAAACACACCATGAAGCTCATGAACGAACTCCTAGTTAGGTAAGGGGAGTTTATCATTTTTCTTAACAGCTTTAGGTACCACGGTTTGGGGGCCAGGGAGTCCAGCCGTGTTGGTAACTACATGTCCCTGGTATGTGTGATGTTTTTCCTAGAAAAGCTACGTCCTTTATGAATGGGATGTGGTATGCCTTAAATCTGTTGAATGTTGTTTTGTGTTGATGTTTGGTGTTCTTGTGGGGGAGTAGATGTTTTAAGAAGTCCCCGTGCATGTGTGAAGATTGGCATT
Organism: Glycine latifolia; assembly: GCA_013407115.1. Lineage (NCBI taxonomy): Eukaryota > Viridiplantae > Streptophyta > Magnoliopsida > Fabales > Fabaceae > Glycine > Glycine latifolia. The sequence goes on from QARZ01041109.1 coordinate 33,166, forward strand.
TTGATGCTGAAAGGCTTCTAAGACACATGCGGAAGTGTTCGTGAAAGTGATGAGTATCGGGATGGGTTGGCCGTGTTACACACAGACATCAACTCTTGTGTTTTGATGTCGACTACCGGGATGGGTAGGCCGAGTTGAGCAGGTTATGTGGCATGCATGCATACATGCCGGACGTAACTTGGTCCTTGTTGGCGGACGACAGTAGACTGGGTTCCTTACCCGGGTGATACGTTAGAGCTGTTGAGCTCAAGTTACCTCACCATAGAGAGAGCTACTGGGTTGCTAACTCGGATGAGCTCGTGTCTTCTCAGGAAAAGAGCCATTGAGTGATTGACTCGGATGAGCTCGTGTCCTCTCGAGAAAAAAGCCACTGGTTTCCCCTACTCGACTGATCTTGTGTTCCTTCTTCTAGAATAGCCGGGTTCCATGCACGTGTCGTCTCTAGAAACTCATCCTTCCATTTTCCTTAGAGAGACCGGGTTCCTTACCCTGGATGGACTGTTTCCTTTAGAATTGCTAAGTCCAAACCCCTTTTCTTGAGAATTTCTGGGTTCCTTACTCTGCAAAGTTTGTCTGCTCTTGGGAAATGAGCCACCGGGTTCCCTTACCACCCTTGTGTGGGTTGGTGAAATACAAACCCATGGTCTTACAAGCGCTATCTGTTGTAATCGATTACAACGCTTATGCAATCGATTACATAGTGCAGAACCTGTCCTTAGAACTTTATAAGAAACCTAAGGACCCCTTGACCGCCTTTGGCAAACCCTTACCAAACCCAACCAACCTCGACAGAGTTCCTCCGACCTCGCCCGTTTTTGCTACCCTTGTCCAAACTTTACCCCTCTGACCAACCTCTACTGACCTTGTTCGAGTTCTACCGACCTTGACCGACCTTGTCCGCCTTCATCCGACCTTGTTTGGATTCTTACCTTGAGATAGTATATCTAAGTACCAACCCAGACACCTCGTACTTCACAGCGGTTCACTTGTTGGTATGTGTTTGTGAGTGACGCATATGTTTATGTTGGTGGCATTTGAACTCGGCCTATGTGATGGCTTGAGGTGAGGAATGCGTTTGGATATGCATACATACCCACGGAGGTGTATGGCATTATCCTTTTCAGGTCGAGTTGAGCCTAGTTCTGGGTCATACATTGATGGTGTCGTGGTGATATTCTATGTATAGACGTGAGTTGTCGGGACCGGGTGGTGAACCTTGCAAGGACCACGGTCAGTGCATTGTTGGGCCCTTGTGTGGGTGGTATGTTACATAGGGGGTGTATGAAGGGTTACCCTTGTGAGGAAGGATTGTGTTCCTAGCCAAGTCATACATTGATGGTGCCTACGTAACCTACGACATTTGCATGACGACAATAGGATGGTTGACTGCATAGTACGAGAAGTACTGGGGGCCACGTCTGTAGGGAGATCCTTATTACACCCATTTTGGCTGAACATCATGGGTGGGTGAGTCCTGTGCACAACAAAGTGACCCTGACGTATTGCAGTAATCATTCGTACCATGGATTTTCGCCTATTTCTGGGATGGTACGACATTGCATAATGAGAATTGAGTCAGGAGCATGCATCATGCTAGATATTATAAGTCAATTTATGAGATGTTTGTGGATGTCCGTGTAGGTTAGTGTTTGATGGATGCTTGGAATGTTTGTATTGATATGTTGATGACCGTGTTGCTTCTTGACCGGGTTGTGTCCCTTTTCTGTTGTATTTACTGTTGTTATTTAATATGATGAACTCACCTTTACTTTGTTGTACCTTGTGGTTTGGTACCTGTGATGATCGCGAATCGGGTTCGTGTGAGCAGATGGGCAGCAGTAGGTGCTTTTGGGAGAGGACTGGGTTGTTTGGAGCTGCCGTATTTTTCCAGGATGTCAATGGACATGATCCCAAGCAGGAGTTGCACTTTGCTAGATGCACCCCTTGTTTTTAATGGATGCACTCCTTGTTTTGCTAATTACACCTCTGACTTCTATGTCTCTTTCTACTTGTAAAACACTTTATGTATATTTTGAGACATAATCCTTTGTACTTGTAATTAAATTATATCTGGTATGTGCATACATATATTCGAAAAGTCTTATGAGTACCTTTGATTACGTTTATTTTCTATGAGGATGGTCGTTATATACTCGCAAAAAATTTATCATCGTTTTCACAAGTTAAAAAGGGGTGTTCTTTTTATTAAAATGAATTTATATCATGGTTATGAGTAAGTAATATAGTAGCGACGTGGCAGGTCATTAAATGTGGCGTAAATGCTTAAGGGTGAATCGTCCTTGTCTTCCGAGTCATTATTACTGGATATTCATCCTGGACAATGTACAACCCCTCAAGCATTGAATCTGATGGTGTAAATGCTTAAGCGTGAGTTGTCATTGTCTCTTGAGTCGGTATGCCTATTTCAGAAGATGTACAACCCCTCAAGCATTAAGTTTGATGGTGTAAATGCTTTAAAGTGAGTTGTCCTTCTCTTTCAAGTCGACATTACTAGATAGTGAACAACCTCTCAAGCATTCAATCTTGTTGCATAAATGCTTAGGGTTGAGTCGTTTCCTCACCTGAGTCGATATCTTTGGGATACTCATCCCAGATGGTGTACAACCCCTCAAGTATTCGGCTTTGTGGCATAAATGTTTAGGGCTAAGTTGTAACGACCCTCATCGTCGCTACTGTATCACTGTCTCTTAATCACGCCATTAACATGTTTTAGATGAAATTTTTTTTTTGTTTTTCTTTTGATTATGAAAACAGTAGTAAATTTTTCGCGAGCACACAATGACCATCATCATAAGTAAACACATAAATAAGATACGTACAAGACATCTCAAATAGATATATACATATATAAAACGTAGTTTAGTTGTAGGTATAGTTGACCATGTCTAAAATGTATAAACTTTTCAAAAGAAACAAGACATTATACAACAAAAGGTAAATTCTCAAAGAAAACAAGTTCATGGCCGGGGTCTGATCCATCGTTATCCCGACAACTCGGCGGCTCCAACCAAAAAGGGGTCATCTTCCCGGTCACCTACTACTGTCTGTCTACTGACACAAACACGATTCGTGATCATCACAGGTACCAAACCACACGGTACAAATAAAGCAAGGTGAGTTTATCATGTTAAACAACAAAAATTAAATAACATCAATAGGGAAGGCAATCCAAACATCACAAAATCAGCATAATGTCCAAGCATTTCATCACGCGATCAACACGGGTAGTTATTCAACAACATTCCACAAGTCAACTTATAATGCCTAGCATGATGCATGCTCCTAACTCATCTCTCAGCATGCCATGTGTTACCATCTCGGAAATAGTCCATTCCTATGGTCTTGATGATGCAGTAGCTTGTTAGGGTTACTCTGTCGTGCACAGGCTGCTCCCCCCAGTGGTGATCAGTCCCGGGGTGTCAGAAGGAGTTCCTAACAGACGTGGCCCCCCAATAGCCCGGTACCCTATAGCCAATCATCCTATTTCCATCATGCAAATGTCGTATGTCCCATGGGCACCATCAATGCATGACCCAGCCAGGAACAAATCCGTCCTGGATAGGTTAATTACGTCATGCTCCCCCATGTACATACATACCGTCAAAATCACGGGTTGCCCCAACATGGGTTCATTGATGCACTGACCGTGGTCCTGGCAAGGTTAATCACCCGATCCCGATATTTCACGTGTTTATACATAGCCTACAACCACGGCACCATTAATGTATGACCCAGCCATGAACAACCTATCCTGGATATGATAACTCATCATACACCCTCGTGGGTATCTATGTATATTCATCCGCATTCGATAATCATGGGCACCATCAATGTATGACCCAGCCAGGAACAACCCATCCTGGATAGGATAACTCGTCATACAACCCCCTGGTATCAATGTACACATCATTATCTCAAGCCATCACATAGGCAGACCTCAGCTGTTATCAACATAATCACATACGTTCCTTACTTACACGTTATTCACAAACACCACATGAACTAGTGAGACGGTATGAAGTATTAGGTGTCCGGATGGGCACCTAGATATAATGATTTTTTATGTAAGAATCCGAACAAGGTCGAATGAGGGCGGATAAGGGCAGACGAGGGCGGACGAATAGTACCAGGTAGGTGTCCTCAAGAAAGGACACTAGCTTAACCAAGAAGGAAACTCGCTAGCTCTCTCAAAGGAAGAAAACAAGCTCATCCGAGTAAGGGAACTCGGTAGCTCTCCTGCAAAGAAAGGAAACGAGCTCATCCGAGGAAGGGAACTCGGTAACTCTCTCTCAAAGAAAGGAAACGAGCTCATCTGAGTAAGGGAACTCGGTAGCTCTCTCTCAAAGAAAGGAAACGAGCTCATCCGAGTAAGGGAACTCGGTAGCTCTTTCTCAAAGAAAGGAAACAAGCTCATCTGAGTAAGGGAACTCGGTAGCTCTAAGGAAGAGGAAATGAGCTTTACAGTTCTAAGAAAATAACCCCGGGTAAGGAATTCGGGATACTGACATCCGCCAACAATTGATTGTTAAGAGTCACGTCCCGTATGTATATGTACGCTACGTAGTGAGCTCAGTCCGGCATACCCAACTCGGTATCCACACCTTCACAAACACTACTAAAAAAGTGTTTTGGGAGTTTACAGCATCAAAATACCAGCTTCACACACATGCACGGGGAGTTCTTACACATCAACTCCCCCCACAAGAACACCATCAAACTCTTCACACAAAAATACCAACCAACAGACATAAAACACATCACGTCTTGTTTATTAAAAGACACAGCTTTTTTGGGAAAACAACCCACCAGGGACATGCAGTTATCTTCATAGTTGGACTCCCTGGTCCCCAACCATGGTATCTAAAGTTGTTATCAACATAATAAACTCCCCTTATCTAACCAGGAGTTCATTCTATAGTCTAACGGTGCTGAAACACTGTCTTCTAAAGCGTGAGCATGTTCGTTCTCTTTCGGACCTTAAGAAAGATGTTCGCCAACTTTCACTCCGGTCACGAGGTTCCTCCTGACGTGAGGGGTTCTGTGGTAGTTATAGTGGTCTTCGAGGGCTGAAGGTGACACAGAGGGGTTGAGGAAGAGCGATTTCTGTGTAAGTTTAGAGAGAGAAAGGAGATAAAAGTGCAAGGAAGAAGAAAGGAAAACACGCCTCCGCTGTGCACTCTGATGCTTATATACCTGGCTTACAAGACATGTCCACTTAATGTGCACGGCCAGCAACCACAGACCAGCAGAGTTGACTTATCACACCCATCATCAAACACGCATACCAAGATAGAACAATAACAAACAGTAATTACCAAAATAAACCAACTAACCAAGCAATACACACACGTAAAACGTCCAACTCAGCAAACTCTGAAATTCGAGGTGTTACATAAGTCATCTCCTCACCTGAGGCAATATCTCCAAGATACTCATCCCGGACAGTGTACAACCCCTAAAGCATTCATCCTTGTAGCGTAAATGTTTAAGGTGAGTCGCCCTTACCTCCTGAGCCATTATTACTACGATATTAATCTCAAACGTTGTACAACTGATAAGTTTCATATTTTAGTTATTTTGGGATTATAATGTTAGCACTTATCTTTTGATTTCAATATTTTTTCTTATAAACTTCCAATAATTTCTAGTTTTTTATATATTATACATTTATAAATATTTATGTTTAGAATTGGAAGATTCATCCAAGAAATTTTAATATTTTTATAGGTATTTTGAATCAAGCAACCAAGCCAAGATGGAGGGGCAAAAGAGTCAATTTACAAGATTTCAGAAGTGAAATTCGCTCAGGCTAGCAATTAGCTCACCTGGGCTAATCAGGTTACCTATCCATGAAGCAATTAACTCATCTAAGCGAGCTACCTTTCTTCAGACATAAGCAACCACTCGCTTGGGCGAGTTGGTCTAGCACCTCCTCCACCAATTGCCTATAAAAAGCCATGAATGGATGCATGTAAAGAGCAGAACGTACCAGATGAATAAATTCACACAAAGGAAGGTAAGAGAAGAGAGAAAAGGAGGGGAAACTCTGCAAAAATGAATTGGGGATCACTTCCTTCATCATGTCTTCTATTGATTTCTTGCTCTACACAATGATCGACTAGTTTCTTCAAAGGATTGAATGTAATCTTTGTACCCTTATGTATCTCTTTTGATATTTTATATATGTATGAATATTTTCTACTCAATATTGATGATTTCATTCTGTTCGTAATGTTTGATTCTACTTTATCACTAGTTTCATGAAATTGGATTTTAAGTTTGATTGGAAAGTGCTTTTAGAATTTGAACTGAATGACTTTACTTTTTACGTTATGTTGCTAGGAATAGAGCATAACATTTTTATTGCAAATAACACGAGATTATGATTGTAATGCTGGGTTATTTACTTCATATACGAGGGATCGATATTCGATAAATATCCTTAGGATTCTCGAATGCGAGAGATTGATTTGTGGTGAATTAATGTGTGCATCAGTAATGTTAGAAAATGATTCATATATGTTAATGTTAATTGGATACTAAGGGTATGAACAATGAAATCCAATCCTACATTCTCTTAAATTAATTAAATTCATTTTACTAATTTTCATAATTTTCTGTATTTTCGATGCACTAATCCATTATTTCTGTAAATCCATGAAATTTCGATTATATTCGTTGTACATAACTATTGAACTGATGACTTTTTATCTGGGAAAACTGAGTAGCTCAAGTCCCTGTGGAGACGATCTCTTATAAATTTTGTAATATGCGACGACATTTGTACACTTGCCAATAGTCTAACAACAACCCCTCAAGCATTGAGTCTGATAGCATAAATGCTTAAGTGTTAGTCCTCCTTGTCTCTTGAGTCAGTATTATTGGGATGCCCATCTGAGAAGGTATACAACCCTTCAAGCATTGAGCCTGATGACATAAAATGCTTTAGAGTGAGTTGTCCTTGTCTCTCGAGTCAACATTATCAGGATACCCATTCTAGACGGTTTACAATCCTTCAAGCATTGAGCTTGAAGGAATAAATTCTTTAGAGTGAGTCGTCCTTGTCTTTCAACTTGGAATTACTAAAATACCTATTTCGAATGGTGTACAACTCCTCAAGCATTGATTTTGATAGCATAAATACTTTAGAGTAAGTCGTCCTTGTCTCTCGAGTCAGCATTACCGGGATACCCATTATGGACAATGTACAACCCCTCAAGCATTGAGCCTGTTGGCATAAATGCTTAAGGGTGAATCGTTACTTTACTTTAATTGTGTTTCCTCACAATTTGGGTTGGCGGAAATTTGTGTGGAATTTCGCCTCGTTGTCTATGTATATCATGATGGTTTTTGAAATAGCAATGATGGGTATTACTCATGTTGTGTGTGCCTTCCCTAGCCATTATATTATTTTGTCATGCCTTTTCAAGACCATTCGATTCCTTCCCTGATGGGCCTTTAACCTGTGGCCTACGGATCTCATTTTCTCTATAAAAATGTGGTCATTGTTGTTTCTCCATTCTCTGACATGTTGTCTCAATTATTACTAGAAGCATTGGAAGAGAAGTGTGAATTCAAACTTTATTTTCAGCAAGCTTTATTTGTAGAAGATGAAGAAGTCCATGACATGTACTATTCTTTTATTGTTACTTCTACTTTTGTTTGTAGAAGATTTATTGTTACTATTCTTTACTCAACCTCTCTAATGAACTTTGCGGCTAGGAGTTTCTCGACTTCTTCTTTTATTGCTTTTCTCTAATCGTCTTCAAACATTCTTTATTTCTAAGTTGTAGGCCTTGCTTCCAAGTTCAAAAAGAGTATTTGGGAAATGAACTCAGGGTTTATTAATTCCTAGCATGTCTTACGCTTTCTAAGAGAATATGTCTTTGTTTCATAACAAATATTTGATCAGTTCTTCCTCCACAATCAGTGGCAATGATCGACCAATCTAGGTTTTTGCTCCAGGCTTCCTCCAATGATTACCTCTTTCAAGTCGTCTGCCAGTTAGGGTCGTCATTCCACATGCTCACTCCAAGGATATAAATCCCAAGAAGTTTACAAATCAATTTCTTTCAGTCGGTCTCTTTTTCCCCTTTTTTATTTGCAGGCTTTCCTTATATCATTTTCTTGCCATTTGCTGGTCGACCCTCACTGTACCGATTTGGTGTTGGTCCAAGGGGTATTGCATACAAATATGTGGTGTCAAGACTACCACCCATAATTGATTTAGGGTCGATCTTCCCATGATCATGTTATATGATGTTATAGCGTCTTCTTTTTTATTTCGAATGTGGTACATAAGTCAACATGCCCTTGAATTCATATATGTTCTCTTGAAAAATCGACAAGCAACCCTAAGCACAGTTGCAGCCTTTCTCTCAATATTTCCATCCTTTTGTACACATTCCAATGCATTATATTTATTAAGCTCCCCTAGTCAATATGTACCCCCTTCAAAACATTGAACCAAGTTGTCACAACTATGATTACTATTGGGTTGTCATCATGAGGTTTGATTCCTTCCATATCCTTTGTCGATAAAGTAATTGTTGGTAGTGTATCTAACATATACTCCTTGTATATGGTCATTAACATGAATGTTATCGGTAGTGTGTCCTTATTAACGGGTTGCAAGCTCTAAGAGGACCCACAATTGTCGAGATGGTTCCCCTATAGGGTTATTCATGCTCTAAGGCTTTTTCTCTCTACCCCTGATCTTCTTGACTTTGAGATCGTCAGTGCTCTCTTCTTTCATGTCGGGGAAGGGTTCACCTTTCGTCCTTCTATTCATTCCGATCATAAATGTATTTTTTCAAGTGTCCCTTATGGATTAGCTTTTTTATCTCTACTTTCAAATTATTGCATTCCTCAGTGTCATGCCCCCTCGTTTAGTGACACTCGCACCATTTTATCACTCTTTGGTCCTAGTTGTACTTTTGTGGACTTCAGGATGTTCAGAAGATATGTGTGATGAATCTCCATCAAAATTTGCCATCTTTGTGTTTTGAGTAGGGTAAAGTCAAGGATCAACTCCCAACTTCTCCTTCGGTCTCCCTCAAGGCCTCACTATGGTTTAGACTTAGGATGGGGACGGTCTCCTCCTTCTCAAGTGGTATTTTGAGTGCGGCCTTTGTCAGGCTCCCACTCGATCTCCCTTCTTTCAGAAACATCCTTCTTTGCTTCTATGTGATTCAATTCTCAGTTCTTGCATGTATTTCTTCCATGTCCCCTGGCCTCCTGAGCACTAAGGAGTCAGAAAAGGTCCTGACAAGTAGGCCTTCAAAAAGCCTTTACAAACAACTTATGGTTGAGGTCATCCACCTTCAACGACGCTATTTTGAACCTTGCAAGGTATTTTTTTTCAAGGTTTCACCCTTTTAATGCTTAACATCGAACAAGCCGACCACCTCCAACCGTTTAGTTTTGCTTGCCTCGAATTGGGATTTGAATTGTCTAGCCAACTCCTGAAAGTTAGAAATGGATCTCGGGAGGAGGCTTGAGAACCATTTTATAGTCATCCCTCTCAAGGTGTCTAGGAAGGCCTTCCAGTTCATAGCGTCATCCCCGCCACTGATGTACACCCAAGTTCAAAATGTCTGCAATTGTTCCTGAAGATGCTAAGTACCACCAAAGGTGTCGGAAACTAGCTCCTTCAATATGGGTGGGACTACCACCTGATCAATATCCTCTAAAAAAGGTTGGCCTAAGTAGGTGGTATGTCAATTTGGTTCATCTTTCTCTAGGTTATTGGGAAGTTCCTACATTTGTTGTCTCAAGGCTTCCTTTCTTTCTTAAGCCTCTATCATGGTGAATAGGTGTCTTTCTCCCGCCTCTCTTTGTCACTCGCGTTTCTACCTAGGCATGTTGCTATATAGTCTCTTCGTTGAGCTTTTGATAGGCTTTGTTTTTGTTCTACAAGTCCTCCATTGCTTTGAGGAGTTTCTACTAAAGTGGATTATTATTAGGTTTGCTTATAGTTGCTTCGTTGTCAGAGTGGTTGGCTCCTCCTTCGAGCCCGTTCTCATTCCTTGTGATCACCATGATGGTTGTTCACAACGGATGGTCACTGGATTGAACAAAAGGAAGAAAAATAGGCTTTTTAGTTTTGTGGTCTTGGGTTCTTGGTTAATAAGTGGTGGTCATAAGGAAGAGCTTTCCCGAACACCCCATGGTGGGCGCCAATGTTCATGTCAGAGAACACCAGGGAGAGGGCAGAGGACTCTAGCTCAAAGTCAACATCAACATCTCCCCCTAACTCTGCCTAACCATGAACCTAAGGTGAGCCATATAACTCACCTCTATTTATACACGATTCTCTCTGACATCGTCGTGCATGTGTCACGATGTCATTGGTCCCTTTTTGCCACGCCACTGTGGGTTCTCAATCCTATCCCCCTCGTATATAGCAATGGGTGTGTGATTATGCACCCCTGACGTGTCAAATCATGGTGATCCTCTGATCTTGTTGTCATGTCTTTGAAGTATTGCCTTGTGTTGTACCATACATTGTTTCACCTTCTCAATCATGGTAGGAGTCGGGCGTTACTTCATTTACCCAGTAAGGTTATGACGAGTCGACCATCTGTTTGGCTATTCGAGCATGGGACCATGTGGTATAGGCACATAAGATCGTGTCATCCTTTTTGCTTAGGTCGGTACTTCCAAGATATTCATCCTGGATGGTGTACACAAATCAAACCTCTCTTACAATTAATTAAGTGATTCTTCCCCTTTAAAATTTTCACCATGGCTTAACTAGTAGCCCTATTTTTGATAGTCTGGCCACAATTTATTCACCAAAACCAATTTAGTTTGTGTATGAGAGTTTGTATATTAGGTAAAGCTTTTTTTTTGTAAAGCAAGATAACCATTGCACTACTAAAAAAGGGATCTAACATTGGTTAAAAAAGACACTTATCATCGCTTTTGAACTGATGTTGAAACAAGCAATGTTGAAAGTGTCCCACTTTCAATATTGGTTAAAGAAGAAACCAACGTTGAAAGTACATTAATATGTGTACTTCAATCGGATTTCAACATTAATTTTGACTAAAATCAATGTAAAAAGTAGTTTTACAACATTGATTTTTTACAAAATCGATGTTGTGCCCTTATGAACTGTTGAGAAAATTGAGGCCATAAACAATGCATAGAAGAAACAACCGGTAATCCGAAACCCATATATTCTTCATTCTTCTCTTTATTCTTGTTCCATTCAAAGCAAATTCCAAACCAAAAAAGGTTGAAACTTGCAGCAAAAATGTTCTAGTGTAGTCACTGTTGGGTACTAGAAGTCAAACTTAATCCTAATCAACTCATGTAAGTAGCTTTCTAATTTTTTGAGAAACAACATTGTTAATGGATGAAAGATCAAATTCCTATATTCCTGAAATAATACTCATTTTCACACCTTGGGAAAATATCTATATATGTACAATAATCACAAATAAATATGCTCTAACAAAACTCTGTCCTATGATAGTGAATCATACTTTTGAAGATAAGGTAAAGTCATCTTATTTTCTTTTTCCGAGATCAAGTATAAAATGTAAATGTAGAGAAGAAAAGAAAGTTTATACAAGTAAAAAAGTTTAAGTTTTTAGAATTAATCCCAATATATCATTTCATAATTAATAGATTTCTTAAGTAAAATTTTTCTATATATATTCAGAAGGTAAAAGTCTATGAGAGATTAAAAACTAATCATTTTTAAAATCAAATACATGAATTCATATCATATTCCATTGGATTTCTAAATCAAAAAGGTCAAAGTCAAGATTTTAACTTAAGTATATAAACTCATATATGGATTATAACTTTATTAATTTTTATATTGAACAATTTGACTATCAATTATATTTATTAATAAATAAATTATTTAATGTTTATTTTAGTCATTATTTTGTAATATCTAAATTATAAAATTTATTAAATATAACATAACTATTACATGGAATATATAGTTGGCTCAATCCCACATTGAACAATTTGTTTACCATTTTCAAACCATATTGTCGAGTGTCAAGTCAACATGTTACTGACATATTATCTCTAATGAAATCCATGTCACCTACTATCTTTAGAAATTTGACGATAAATTAAGTGTTTAACAAAATTTCATTAATTTTAAAAGTATGAGAACTTGGTTTGAGAAATTAAAACTAGAATAACTAAAATAATCACTAGGGACCAACAACATAATTAAGCTTAGATAATATTTCAAGTATTTTATAGGCAGCTACTTATAACATCATGTTGGGCTACATAAAATAAATTTGACCCAAACAAACAATATGATTGAACCTATATTATTATGTTAATATTTAATGACATGATAACTGCACTATATTAAATACATTTTTTATTAAACATTATTAGTAGTCAAACTATTGGACTAGCTAGGCTGTTGTTGCTTTTGCTTTTGGTGGACAACAACCTAAGAATCATCTCCAGGCTTTGGGGAGATGAGTCAAGTGCCCACTCTAAGGATGAACATGTTGCTAAAGAGGATGATCCTCATTTCATTCTCTTTGTCTCCCAAAACAGTAAGAAGAAAGGAAAGAAGTCGAAGAACATCTAGCAGAAGCCCCATTAGGGACCAGATTCTCCTCCTTTTTTCCTTATAAATGCTATACTTTGGAATGCCCAAGGTTTAGGCAACATTTGAAACCCGCTTGGCAATTCAAAATTTTTTCTCATTGTTGAGCCTATGGTAAGCTATGACAGTATTCCTAGGTTCTTTTGGAGCAGTATTGATCTTTGCCTTGTTACTGCCAATGATCGTTGAAACCTCAAAGCTAATCTATACTTCTATGTCCTAAGGATTTGCATATTGATATCATATCCATCTCCTCCTAATTTATATCATTTTCCTTTGTTTTCTCTAAAAAAAACCTCATTGTTGTTGGTGTATATCCTAGTACATTCTAAGAGACTTCTATGTTGTTCTGGGGGCCCATGAAAAGCAGGGTGGCCTTCTCCCCAATAAGACATCCTACAAGGACTTAAGATCCAAGACTAATTCAACTAATATCACCCATTTGGTTGCTTGTGGTGTGATAATTATTTTTCATACCTTGTTTTTGTGAGCAATAATCCTAGTTTTTCTATAGGATTTGTGTTAATAATTGTTGTTTTTGTAAATAAACTATAAAAAATAGTTTTAGAAACCAAAAAGATAGTTTTTAATGCTTTTGTGATAAATTTACAAGTACAAATTTGGTGCTTTAAGGAATGATGAGCTACAGACTTAATCTCGCCACAGTAAAAAGAGGATCAATGATGAAGTGGAAATTGTGAAGATTCGCATTGCCCCAACGAACTTGAAGGCTAAAGATCTTGAGATAAGCAAAAACTCACCATAACGAGTCAACCTCTTACCCCAGCAAGAAAGGATTAGAAGCATGAAGATTCAAGTTGAGAAGTCCTTAGTAAATATTATAAATTCACTGTAATGAAATGTATTCTCGTTACAACAAAAAACTTTTGTGGCAGAAAAAAATAAGGCAATTTTAGCTCTTTATATAAGAGATTCTAACATCATTGTAAACAACTTTTAGTTCATTTTTGTGTTTTACATAAATAGAATCTCAAAATTCTATTTCTCTCTTATTCAATTGTGATTCATATTTTGAGGTTATATTTGGATCATTCATGATCTAAATGAGCTAAAATTCCAGTTGCTGGTGAGAGAAGTATAATTCAATTATGAAATCTTTATTGATCAATTCTATTAGTTATTTTGTCTTATTTCATTTTTTTTTGCTTAAATGCATGTTAGGAGTGATCAACCTAGCTTTTAGGGATTTGGATTATGTAGAAACAAGTTCATATCCAAGATATGAATTGGAATTGTGCAAGGAGTTGGTTTAGGGAATGAAATCAAGTTTTTGCATTGTAGAGATTCACTGTTCAAGCTCTAAGTTTTAGGTTAAATCACGTAAGGAATTAGGGATTTGGATTAAAACTCAAGGATTAATCATCTAAGGAATTGGGATTAATCATTTTAGTTTGAATCTTGGTTACATTAAACTAAGAGATTGATTAGAATGAATTACATATGTATAATTCTAAGGATTTCATCTCAACAACATTTTGCTACGTTTGAATTGTTTTCGCTCCAAAATTTCTTCATAAAAACCAAAAACAATATTTCACCATACCAAATTAAGAATTTGTTATAGTGAAAACCTTTCTTAGAAACATAAAATCTTGAGACATTCCCCACAATGAATTCACAACTCGCTGAAGTGAATGCTTCTAAAAATTCAATTGTAAATTTCCTATTTGTTGCACATAGTCTCTATAGATACGATAACTCAAATACTTATTGTTTATTATTACAAGTATACTAGGTTCACTTGCCCATCTCAAGAGTATGAATATGGTGCCAAATTTACTTGATTCAATAGCAACAAAACTTGGGCACACATCCAAATTAGATTGGATAAGGCATTCTACAATGATGAGTGGCTTCAATTATGGGATACCTCTGCCTGCAGTACCCTTTCCAAATCCTTCTTTGATCACTTCCATATGATGATCACTCTAAAGAAGGGCCTTTCTAATTTCCCTTCCCCTTTCAAGTTCTTTGCTAGGTGGTTGAAGCACCCTAATGGTGCCATTGGCCAACAATAGACCTCCAAATATGAAAAGTTTAGGAACATTTAATATCTATTGGAATAGAACTATTTCCACAATTGTACTTAACGCTCATAACTCTAACCTAAAGTGTATCAGAATTAAAAATTAGCTTACAATGCAGCTTAAGCATGTAACAATTGATTAACACACGGAGGCTACGAAACCTCATCCCCCATTTAGGTTTACATATAGTATCCCAAGAAGCCAGATGAATACACTCCTTATCAATAGTAGAGCCCCAAATAAAATCTTTGCACAAACATTCAATCTCATTACAAGTAGAAATTGTTATCAAGGTTGTCTGCAAGACATAGGCCTAGAGATTTATCAATGATGACTGGGCCAAAGTAATCCTTCCAGCTAGCGATAACATTCTAGACTTCCATCTAGAGAGCTTATAATAGACGTTGTTTTCCTCTTATTCAGAATGGGATAACCCAAATAAGATTCTAATGTGTCCACAAAAGGACATTTAGCTTATTAGCAATGGCTTCAACCCTTTATCTATTCACATTCTTAGAGATGAAAAGACTAGAATTACCCAAAATAATTTTTTGACCCGAAGTAGAACAAATTCATAACTCTATTAATCTCATTTTCTTGCTTAGTGGAGGCTTCAGCCACTAAAATAATATCATTGACAAAGAAAAGGTGTGAAACTTCCACTCTGTTAGCTCTTCCAAAATAAAATGGCTTCCAAGTTCCACTATTAATAGAGTCTTAGATAATATGTACTGGGCACTCAGGCAAATGATAAAAAGATAAGGGGACATTGGGTCTCCCTATCTGAGCCCTCTAGACAAGGAAAAAGGCATAGACTTACTGCCATTCCAATTGATGGTGAAAGAGGGAGAGCTGATGCAATGGGAAAGGACCTCAATCATCCATTCGAGAAGCCCCAACTATCTTATGGATTCCACAATAAAATCCCATTCAAGAGAATCATAACCTTTGAAGGTCTATCTTGAGGATCAAAATTTTATTTGTTGGACAAGTTATAAAAGGAATGAACCAAATCCTGAAGAATCATAGAGTTATCAATCATGTTTCTTCCTTTAATGAAGCTGGGTGAGAAAGGGCCAATAACATAAGGAAAAAGGCTTTTGATTTGATTAGCGAGAATCTGTGAGAACCTTGTACACGACATTGCATAACACAATGGGTTTGAATTAGGCAGCAAAGGATGGCTCATCAATTTTAGGAATAAGAATGAGTAAAGTAGAATTGACAGACCCAACCAGATAAGGAGAAGCAATCACCTTCAAGATAAAATCATGCATAGAATGGCCAATAACATTCCAAGTAGATTTGAAAAACATTGGGTGAAGGTTGTTTGGCCCAAGCACTATCAAGTTGCCAAATGGAGAAAAGAGCAACTCATGTTTCCTCTATAAAATAGTAAGATTTAGGTCCTGAACATCCATATCATTAATAGTGGGGAAACCACTAACAGTTTGTAATAGATGAAGATTTTGGCTAATAAAAGCATAAAGGTCTTTGTAGAAATGCAACACCAACTCCTGAATATGTTGATCATTATAAACCCAATTATTGTCATTGCCCAACAAGACATCAACCTTGTTCCTCCTGCATCTAGAGATGACAAACTAGTTAAAAAAGTGGTTATTTTCCCCCTAGCCGAATCCATTTGTTCCTAGCGTTGTGAAACCAATAAGACTTAGAAATGAAAGTGTGAATTGGATTTGGTGTTTGTGCGAGTGGGTCTGCCCATTTTTGTAGTTCCTCCAAATTTGGCTTGAGGATTCTTCTCAGTATTAGTTGATATTTTTGGGTTGCCACTCAAGACAGGGCCTCCTTAACATAAGGGGTAATGTCATTATTCTTCAAAATGTTATTATGCTCCACCTGGATGTTATCATTCTCCAAAACCACAAATCTATACCTCATTATCTTTGTATTCCTTGAAGCAACAAGGAGTGTTCCCTCTGCAACGACCTTTTTAAAGGCAGAGTCTGATTTTGGATTTGTGGAATAAAGCCTTTGAGTTTTTGTCCCTAACATCCAAGGCCCAAAGATAGATTTGTCTTTAGGTACCCCCTCTCCAAATTAGCCACATTAGAATTGACCCCTACGTTAGCATTAGAAAAAAGAGTGTTAAGTTTGTCTTTAGGGTTAGTTTGAGAAGGTTGCGCTGCCACCTCTATGCTTGGCTGGGGATTATTGGTAACCACCAACCCCTACTAAGAGACTGTTTGCTCTTGAGATACAGAGTTGGAACTAGCTTCAGGGCATTTGTTCGAACGATGACCATACCTGCCACATTCAAAGCAAATAATGTGAAGACCCTCATATTGAAGTTTAAATTTCCTACCTATCACCATAAAAGAAGGAACCAGCTCCTTGCTCAGGTCCAACTCAACACAAAACTGAGCAAACTTTCCTCTAGACTAAATGAAGGCATTTTCATCAACTTTAAGCATCGTTACAAGCATATTTCCAACTTCCCAAAGAAACTCTTTATTATAAAGTTCAATGAGAAGCATAGGAATCCTTACCCAAACCAAGACTTTCTTGACAACATTACATACGGGTTGAAGAATGGCCTTCATCTCTAAACCAAGAGAGAATAATCCAGAAGCAACCATGGCTCTTCTAGCATCGCAAACTTATAGTCCTCATCCTCCGTGTATCGAACTAAGAAAAATCTCTCATTAAGATCAATGACTTGCACCTTACCAAATCTTGCCCAAAGTTTTTGTAAATGGAAACTCAAAAAATTTAGACTAACCTTTTTCCTCCATCAGCTTTACAATGAGCGAAAGCTGCTATGTTTTACACCATCCTTCATATTTTTCCATAGAAACTGGGATCTTTAGGCACAAATGGAAAGGGGAAGACACATCCTCCTCATTCTTCTTGGAGGAAGAAGAAGCCACTTCTTCATACAATGACTTGAAAAAATCTTTAAACTCAGGGGACGCCTCCAATAACGACTCCTTCAAATGACCTTCCATACCCATGAAAGCATCCTTGTATGAAACATCAAGAGAATCAAGAGACTGATTCTTGTCCATAGTCGTCACCTTTTTTGTGCTACACTGCTATGCTCTTTCAAGTCCTTATCCTCCATTGAGGCAGGAAGGAACTGTTCAGGGTTCCATCAAAATGAAAAAACCAAAAAAACCACCCAAGAAAACCTCACAATTTCTCTCTTTAACTTTTCAGCATTGAAAACTCTTTCATGCTAGGGCCATCAAACAACCCTTAATGGTTGATTAGAATGAAACAAAACTTCAAAGTCAACCTCTCTACAAGCATAAGAATCTTAAACATTGTGTCTATACACAAAAGTGAATAAGGTAATATATCATTCAAACTAAAATCATTTTCTCACACACAAGAATAGAATATGCTATTTGTTATGGATTCTTGATGAATAAATTATTGATGATACAACAGTACATTTCAAAATCATCAAATGCATAATTAATAAAGACTCAATATTTATATATAGAGAAAATAAAACATCTAATATTTGTTACTACTTTGAAACCGTATTTTCTACTCTAGCTATCATTTTTGAAGTGCATTTATTGCAACAGTATATAAATGTGCATTTATTGCATTGGTGTTACTTAGAGCATCTTTAGTGGTAGATCCCAAATTGGGATCTTAGATCACTTTTTAGGAGATCCCATAGTGCCAAGTAGGATTTAAGATCTTTCAAGATCTCTTCCATTTTGTTCTTTAGTGATAGATCACATTTTGAGATCTTAAGGAGAAAGAAAAAGGGAAAAAAATTATTCTTTTTTGAACAATGTGCAGATCATAAGGGTTCTTCTACAAGAACTCATTCTCCATGTTGGAGATCTCTCTAGATCTTGAGCTCAAGATCCTTGCTCAAGATCTTGCACTAAAATTGCTCTTAGTGCTACTATCTTTATTTTATAAATATAAATATATGAAAGAAGATAGTGGTATTTTTTCTTTATTTAAAAATGTGTGATATATTTTTATTTTATTTTATTTTTTAAAAAAATGTATGAGGAGCCTAAAAAATGTAAATTAAAAAAATACTTTTGTTGTTTGAAAAAAAAATTGTGAAAAAAACACTTAGGAAGTGAACACGAAAATTATGCATACACTTTTGTTGTTCCAATCAGTGAAAAACTTTGTAAACTGTTTTAAAAAAAACTCATTTGAATCGAATTGGTTTTGAATGGAATTAGTTTTGAATCGAATTCGAATTTAACTGAACTATTTTTCTTGTACATTTCTTTGATAAAAAAACAAGTAGTTTAAAAACAAATTCAGTAATTTAGTCGATTGTTAAGATAGTTAGAAGCTGGTTTAGAACTAGTTTAATTCAACCTGATTCTTTAAAATTAGTTTAGTTTTGAACTCGTTCACTAAAATAGTTTGAATATTAGGATTTAAAAACTAAATCGGTATTGGTTCACTCCAATTTTTTTGTCGAATCAATTTTTGCATATCTTTACTTTCTTATTTTATCATGAGTTGGTCTTTTCACTTTTTTTTTTATCTCTTTCACCTTCTTAATTAAGATCAAGAAAATATTTTTTTTTATTTTTTATCTATAACTATTATAAAAAATAATAATCTTATTTGATATCATTTTTTTCTGATCATTTTTACTTTCAATTATTATGAACCACTATATCTTTTATTTTAACTTTTAAGAGCATTGACATCTTTTTTTAAAATTAAGTTACACCAAATTACATGTACATATAACTTTCAATTTATATTTTTTAAAAAATAACTTACACCAAATTACATATATAAATAACTTTCAAATTTAAGTACGGAGCAATTTTTTTACACTAGAATATATAAGATCGAAGAAGGTATTGGAAAGTTTTTCGTAATACAATATTTTGTTTTAACGTTTCAATTTTAATTGTCATATCGCTTTAACGATACCCCTTTTCATAATCGTCCAACTAGAGCTATCAAAACGGGCCCAACCCGTGGGTCACCTCGTTTTGGCCCGCAAAATTGGTGGGTTGGGTTACAAAAAAACTGGCTCACCAAGGTCCCGGGTCATTTGGACTCAGCTCACTTAACCCGCAACCCACCCGGGTTGAACCCGGATGAACCGGATTGGCTCGCGGGTTGGAGAAAAAAAAAGAAAGATAATGAAAAAAATGAAGATGATAAAAATGAAATTGATTTGTCAAACCATGATTCTAATACTCTTCCTAGACAACTTAATATTGATGATTGAGATATAAGAATTTGATATTTGAGGAGTTGATTGGTGTTTTATTATTTTAATATTGTTGAACATATTTATATTTGTTTGAGTTTCATGTACATTTAGTTTGAGGTTAAGTTTGATGCAATTTGTAATATTTAAATTTACTTAAATTGGTTTAATTTGTATTTTTCTACACTTATTTTGTGATTTTTTAATTTTTTTTAATTTTTTTTTTAAATTTAAAGTGAGTCAACCCACGAGTCAGCTTATGGGCCAACCCATATAACCCACCAATCCGTGTGAGTTAAGTCGGGTTAGGCAAAATCTGATTTACTACCAAAGTGAACCAACCCGACCCGACTCACTTTATTATCAACCACCTGGGTTGACCCATTTTAACAGATCTAGGTCCAACAACAAATCTCTTTAGAACTTCTTTTCCCATCTCTTAGAATATATTTTTACAGTGACAGTAAAAATCACATGTTTTTCCAAAATACATTTTCGTTTCAAAGAATCAATAAACGAAAATTCAATAAAAACTAATCACATTTCACTGAACCTCTAGAAAACCCTCGAACCCCATGCACATCATTTCAATTTTCTGCGTCGCATTAATTGATCTCGAGCATAACAACCTTGTTTCTTTTTTTCTTTTTTGAATGAAACAACCTTCTGCAAAACTTCAGTTCTAGTCTACTAATGCGCGAAGATCATTACATTTCATAACTTGATATTAATACTATAAAAAATTCCAAAATATACTTATTGTATTTAAATCCAAAATATTGTACTGATAAAAAATCCAAAATATAGTAAACCAGTAAAAAAAAAAAAAACGAATCCGAAAACTCAACTTAAAACATTTTTCTGAAAATAATTAATGAATTTCCAAAACTAATTCTTTCAAGTTTCAATTAACATGCGTGGACGTGGTGCACGGAAAACCCATTACGTGGGACCGCACGATATAAATACCCCTCCACCCTCGTTTTTTCTTCGTTCCCACAACTCCCGTAACCGTTCAAGCACAATTCCCAATACTCTATTCACTCAATCATAACAACAACAAAAACAATTTTCAATTTTCAACGCTGCAACTTTCTCTCTGCGTGTCTTCGTTAACCGAACACCAATGGCAACCAGATCCAGAAAATCGAAGCGCAAGCTCGAGCCAGAGCCACCTCCGGTCGCCATCACCAAGAAGCTTCGGCAGAAGCTCCCTCGCCGGCGCCGGCAAAATATCTCGCCAGTGCTCCTAGTAGGCATCTCCGGCCAGAATCCTCGCTTCCCCGTCGATTCCAGCTCCGGCTCCGACTTCGCCCCCAGCGAAGCCTCCTGCAACTCCAGCAGAGCCTCCGTTGCAGGCAAGGGAAACACGAACTCGAGAAACGAATTCTCGATCGATTCAACGAGAAATTGGAGATTCGAGAAGGAGAGCGAAGTGGAGGTGTCGGAGTCTTCGTGCGTGGACTCTGCTTCGTTCGCGAGCGAATCTAGCAGAAGCTTGATTCTGAAGTTCAAAATAGAAACTAAAAATCTAGAAGAAAACGACGACGTTTCGGAAGCATGCACGAAATCTGAGATCACTACTGTTCTGAAGTTCAAAAGCAGAAGCGAGAGTAAGAATCTAAAACAAAACGACGACGTTTCGTGCTCGAAGTCAGAGATCACCAGTGAGGAACAGTTCAAGTCAAACTCAAAGTCCACCGGTAACATTAAAGTCTCTTCGGAGTCAAACGAGAACGACGTCGTGTCGTTTAGTTCCGGTGTTCGTGCGTCGTCGTTTAATGAAGAAAATTGCGCTGACTTAATAGCGCAATCGATGACGAAGCACGAATCGGATGTATACGAATTCGATGCGGATCTCGCTTGCTCTGAGGATCTGTGTTTCTCGTACTGCGACGAGTCAGAGTATTGTTCGAGCTAGTCAGGGAACTGTGTTCTCCGAATTTCATTCCGAGATTTTCGGTGAATGCTCGCAGGCGGAGCTTTCGGATTACTCTCCGTCGCTGTTCGTGGATTCCGGAAGCCAGTTTCCGGAAGGATCCGTCGAGAAACTCCTTCGCCGTCGCATTTGTTGTTCCTTCAGTACCGCAAGGAGTTCGTGGCGCTTGTTTCTGCTCCTCCAGTGAAGAACGTTTCAAACGTTGAAGATGCTGCCAATGTAGGTTTCAATTTCAGAATAAATTCAAAGTTGCTTATATTATTATTACTTGTTTTGTTAGAAACTATGATCTGTTTAACCTAGCTCTTGGTATTATATGATAGTTTGTAATTATTAAATGTTACTATATTTATTGTTTGTGGATTTTAGTTTGTGAGATTCGAAGATTGGGATGACGAAGACAGCTACCAGATGCTGAGGAAGAGGGAGAGGAGGCAGGGTTTTGTGTCGAATTATGGTGATAGATATTTCTCTACCACTGAATTCGGAGACACCGTGATTGAGCAACGTGCGCTAATGGTTCACTGGATCGTTGAGGTAGGTTTGTCTAAAACAAATTCCAATTCATTATATTATGCTGCTACTCTTGTCGTTTGATTAATTTAACTTATATATAGTCTTAGAGTAAATAATATATGCTATGAATTGGACAAACATTCTTTTTCGGTGAATTAACATTTAATTACATTAATCTATCATATATAATTCATTTCTTCATGATTTTTGATTGATTAATGACTGAGCATAAAAGTTAAACAAGTTGATTAAGGAGAGCTCGTGCTTTGCTAATTAGTTGCTAGTTATTTTTATTTATTTATTGGTGTATAGATGGCCATTTTTTATAAAGTCATGTCTTGAATTGGTGAGTCATGAGTGAGTGAGAACCAAAGTTGTTTCAGTTAAAAAGGTAAACATTCTGTACAACAAGTTGTTGGAGTTTGGTGAGCGGAATCCAATTGTATAATGACACGTCAGATTCATTTGGAAAACGAATGCCTCTACGCTAGTACCGCGGCGTACTATAGTAAATCCCTGTATCGTCATGTTTTGTTGATGATGCAATCATGCAACGCACTTTTCTCGTATTCGTGCGTGTGGGTAGTTATTTCGCACGGGATACATCTTGCTTTTTACTTGACTGTTGAGGACCATATGCTATTCTTGTGCATTGAGAACCATAACATTGATTAATTACATATGCTACTAGTTATTCCTAATCACCTAAAGATTACATACATTCAGTTTTTGCGAGTCTAGCCAACTAGTAACCACATATTACATATGCTACTGCGGATACATATATAGGAGTGTTACACAAGTTTCCCCATTATTTTAATGCTTCAAGATTTCATATGGATATGATATGCATTCGACATTTTATTATGTATTCTACCACCCAATAGGAGTATTTCTTTTTTTTTTTAATTTAATAAATTAAGTTCATAAAATTAAACATTGTTTTAGGAAATAAATAAATTAAACAAATTATTATAATATTATTTGTCGTTTTATTATATTTGAGCATAGTGGCAAAATATTTCGGAGTATCCAGCACCAACTCACGCCGTTTCTGTTATTATTATTATTATTATTAATGTGGTTATTTTATTGTTGTTATCATCTTGCATGATGGAATAACCATAAAAGAACATTATTTCCTTTTGATGAAGGGAATCCATTTTCTTTTTCCACCTGTTTCAGACAGAGAAACTAATTATGAATGTCATTTTTATTTTTTGTCTATATATAATAAAGCTTATGTATTTTGCTTACAGTCACCTACCAATTTACGTTAAAAAAACTATTGTATGCGAACCCATTTAGATTTGGATAACAATGTTTTTAGATTCAGGTATTGAGACTGTCATTTCTAATTGCTGCATTTGTGGACTTTGAATTGCCAGATGATTTTTTAAAAAAAATGCTTTATGTTTGAAACTTAATTGGCAGCAATCTTGTCGAAGACAGCTTCGGCAGGAGACAGTGTTTCTTGGAGTCAACCTACTTGATCGTTTCCTAAGCAAAGGATACTTCAAAGCCAAAAGAAACCTTCAAATTGTTGGAATAGCTTGCCTCACGTTAGCGACCAGGATCGAAGAAAATCAGCAATATAACAGGTTGTTCATCATTTAATCTTTACATTTCTTCCCCATCCTCGAAGTTATCTTGGGCAAAAACGTCTCTTCACTTGTATTGAGTTGACCGGTTCTGAAGTGATTGCTAGGGACGGTCTTGCGACTAAGGAAACTAGAAATAGATTATGAATTAATTTTTCTAGAGTTTGAGTAGTTTATATATCCTCATTAATCATGCATTATGTCTTAATTAAAACAATAACAATTATCCCTAATAGTAATGGTTCAAACATTATCCAATTTTCACATAATTTTTATTGTCTAACACATTAGCTTTCTTGAAGTTTAGGTTGAACTAAAAAACAAACCCTTAAATTTTGTATGTTTTAATATCCCATGAGTAAAGTTAAAGTGAGTCAAAGCTGCTTGTAAAATTTTAACTTTTTTCTTTTACATATACTTGCTTCTCATATAAATTGGGAAAGTGAAATCAACAGAACTTAATAATTTTTTATTCCAATGAAACTCATGAAAGTTATATTCAATGAATGACTAAACTCTTTTGTGGGTACTACGTACAGAGTGGGGCAAAAAAATTTCTACATAGGAAGAAATGTGTACGGTAGATGCGAGGTGGTAGCTATGGAATGGGTGGTGCAGGAGGTGCTCAAGTTTCAGTGCTTTCTACCTACCATCTACAATTTCTTGTGGTATAACTTTTTATTCTTTCAGCACGAATATGACCTGAAATTCTGCATAAATTAAAGGTTAGCTAATAATCATTGTTCAAGGTCTTCATTCAATCATAAACAATTTCTGTTTCTTTCTGGGAAACACTTTGAATTTTAAAATGAAGGGTTCAAGCAAAGACCTGTTTTCATTTCTCCAATAAGGGATTTTTTCTTGCCTTAAAAACTGTGCATAATTTAAAATTAACACAAACTTTTGTAATTGTGACTTCACATAGCCTCAATAAGAGAGACTCATAAGCCTTTTAAAAAACTGAAACTCGAGCATCAGAAGGAAAATAGAGTTCTACTCACCCTTTTTTTTATGATTTCAGCTAAATAACACTGCACTGTATAATTTTTCAGGTATTACCTAAAAGCAACTAATGCTGATGCAGATGTTGAGAAGAGGGTCAAGTATCTGGCAGTGCTGGCACTGTCAGATCATAAGCAACTGTGCTACTGGCCTTCAACAGTTGCTGCAGCACTGGTAATCCTGGCTTGTCTTGAAGTCAATCAAATTTCATGCCACAAAGTCATAGGGGTACTTACATTATTGCGTTATAGAATTAACTCCTTTATTTGAATCTTAAGTCAACAAAGTCAGGGAGGAAAACATTAGGTAAGGCCCAGATATGGTTAATTGATTTCAGTTTAATTGTGTCCTTTCTTAATATTTAATACATCAGTAATTTCAGTACGTAAAATCAATCAAAATGGAATACAATAGTATGGTCTAGATTTGCACTGAAATTGTGCAACACTAATTATATCAGCGGAGGTTGTGTGTGTCTTTTAGTCTGAATGCTCAATGTTTCTTTTTTCTATCTTTGTTTTCTTTTTAGACTGGATTATCCTGTAATGTCCACAAAGACCTTCTAGTATTAGATTGTGAATAGAATGTCATGTAGATAATTAATCTTATGATTTTGCAGATTCACGTTAGATCAAAAGATGAGACTTCGTACGAATGCATAGAGGTATGCTAGTCGTATATATTTATTGTAATTTGCCAGTGCTCATTTTCTTTTTAAGGTTTAAACCAGCGAAAAGAATAAAGAAAAACCTGAAATGTCATGATGAAAAGGTTTCCTCACTTATGAAATTAATCAAAGCTTTGCATTTATTATGCTGAGAAAATCCCCACACCACGATTAGAATGAAATATATCATTTCGTTCATTATCATTCAGTTTCTCCTATTATCAGTATTGTTCATGTATTTGACATGAAGCTTATATTCACTTCAACAGAATCTGGAGTGGGTGTTACGCTATCTAGGATAACATACTAGTTGGCATGGAGGCATTGGTTATGCAATTCAGTTTGGTGACGATGGTTCCTAACCATCAGAAGACAAAATGGCTTTCTCATGCCTGGTTGATTCTTCATTAATACAAAATAAAGTCCATTTGTTTCCCTACCAGAGAGGAAGGGAATTCTATTTTTTTTTCCTATGTAACTATATTGGTATAGAAGAAAAAATATACACATTTTTTTCAGAAGCTGTGAGAACCTTACAACAGACAGGAAACTCAGCTGTTAACTGTTAATGACAACAAAGATATTACAGGGTTATACAAAAGTTTATCTAGCATTATACTATGTGATTCTTTATTTCCTCTGTGGACATTGTCTTTTGTTGCCTCCTTGCAACCTTTTATCATATTTGGTCACTAGGAATTTTAATTACATAACATTAAAGCACTTTTGTGAGAGCGAGCCTTGACACAACGGTGAAGTTGTGCCTTGGTGACTTGTTGGTCATTGGTTTGAATTCAGAAAAAGTCTCTTTGCATATGCAAGAGTAAGATTGCGTATAATATCTCTCTCTCTTACTTGAGTCTCTGGACAATAGGATATGTAATTTATTTTTTTTAACATTAAAACATGTCTAGATTTTCTATTAAAGTAATTTCTAAAGATATGCATAGATATCAGTTAAGAGAGGGTATGTTTTGCTTGTGCAGAGTTTTAACTGTTAACCATATTGATCCAGAAAATGGCCGACTTTAGATAATTACAGAATGATAATTATATAGTATTTCACAGCATGCAATAAGCATTTCAGGTTAATATCAGTTGCAGTTCTAATTGCCACCAAATCAAGAGCCAAGAGACATACAATTGTTAAAACTGCTATTAAACAATTGTGATTTGTGAAACTTAAAACAAATAGGACTCGTTAAAGCGAATTTCATTGCATCAAGGAAAACGGTTAACCAACAAGACACTCGTCTTAACAACTGCATTGTTGCCTGTGAAGTAAAAATGTAGAAGGATCATTAAAGCGAATTTCATTGCATCAAGGACATCGACTAAGCTGTCACCTGGTAGCTAAGAACTCAAGAATTTGCAAATGGAAAATCATCCAAAGCAAGCCATTCAACACAGCAGACAAATATAGATGTGAAAAAACAAAGCTAGAGATTTATTCATTCTTTTCATTGAAAAGGAAAATGAAAACAATAAAACATGAACTTATCTGTCATGCTCTCGATGACATAATGTTCTGCAATATTAAATTATACTGATCGTCCTGTTTGTATTAAAATCTCTCTGAAAACATATGACCTAAAGGGAGAATTGAATGAAGAAATAACTCAAAAAATAACAAATAACAAATAATTTTTTGAAATGAATGTTGACCATATATAGGAACCACATCTGTCAGACAAACCTTTACATCACTATAACAATCAACAAGACTTATCAATGTACAACAAACTTGCAGGAACTGAAGTCTGACAATAACTATGTTAACTAAATAAATCCAACTGTGTATGTGGGAATAAGGGATTCTAAATTAACTTGAGTTATAATATTGTTGCTAGATTTCGATCATCATCTGAATTAACAGGAACGACTGCAGGGCCAATGTCTGACGCTAAGTGCGTCTTTGCAAATTCATCAACAATCCTTTTCCTTTCACTATAAATGATCTCATTCCTTTCCACCGCTGCCTGTTCAAACTTCTCCTTGGTCATCAATCATCATGCTGACATCCCCGGCTGCCTTTGCTATAGCGGTAAATGCACTAGAAAACCATGAAGCTCCACTTATTACTTAAGAATTGTTCATGATGGCAGACTTTGTCATTTCAGAAAGCTGATACCTTTCATCCATCTCTCTCACCTTTCCATTGACAATAGCTGTTCCGATACTTAGTTTATCACTTAAACCTATTCTACGATCAATGGAAGCAACTGTGGAAGAAGCATTTGAGGTCAACTGATGACGTTCATCAAAGGCTTTTGCCTTGTTGATAGCATCCTTTCCTAAAATGAAACCCTTAGCAAGCATGGTGCGCATTATATCTTCAGCCTTCTTAACTGCATCAGGGCTTTGGTTTGTCTATTGAGAAGACCATTGTAAAATGTATATTAGAAACTTCCTAGAGGCTTACAATTTGACGGTAAAGAAATTAAAATTTCCAAACCAGTAGGGAGGGAAGAATTTGTATTGTACTTGCAGAGTTGCAGAGATTTTGCATCTAGATCTAACTGAAGATCTAAGTCTCCTCTAGATTAGTGCAGTAACAAAGCTTACAGTATATTTGACTTTAGCTCCAAATATAGCCATTTAAACTAAGTTATTAATCTAACGTCATAAGAAAATTGTTTAGTAGGGCATGGTTAGATCTGCTAAGATACAAGGAGTTAATTTGATTCTGCACCATCATCTTCATACCAGAAATGTTTTTATTGCTGCAGATAAATCATCAGCAGAACCAAAAAAATATAAAATTCGAGTTTACTCACACAACGATATTAAGCAGCATATAAAGTTGTCTCTAAAATTGAAGCCAAAAAATTTAAACCCCAAAACCAGGAGTCTATCAAGATATTAACTTAATGAAACATATATAAAACATATTAGTATTGACACAGATATTTGGGATACATGGCAACATGTTCAACAAAAGTGTTCATATCTCACATTTCACTACATATAAATGTACTAGTGGCAGCACAACAGTGCATGATGACCTCAATTGCACGCAATAAAATAACACGGCATTAACAATTAAGTACTTACCGGACTTGAAGGAAGTGCTTCAGGGGGCAGCTGATACTTCTCCACAGGTGTGATGGTGACATATAGATCACCTATCTTGGAACCCTATATATAAAATTGAAGATTAAGCACATGATTTTTAAAACAAAATCATCTAAAGTATTGGTTTCTTTTTATGCTAGGGATAGAATGGAAAGGATTAATAAGATACATTGGTGCAACCCATTTCATTATTATGAAATGTAATTTAACATTTTCAAAAGGATTAGGGAGACATTTAGCGTAAATGTTTAAACAATAACAATCATAAGAAATGAATAAAGCATTACATGTGCTCTGACCTTTGCATCTCGATATATCCAATATCACCTGAGAATGAAAAGAATTCTTCAATGTCCTTCTTGGAAGTAACCAATGATACGTTGCTAACCTTAACTGTTCTTATCTGTAAGAAATCAAAACGGATTGAACGTGGAAATTTCTCCATGATGGGATTTTGTCACTAATAAAATACCAACAAAAGACAGTGGGAAACAAATAAGAATTGTTTTGAAGGATTAGCTAAATTAACTAAGATTGTAATAAACCAGAAAACACAATTTTCCGTACAAAACAAAATTGGAATAGTTTTATATTCAAGTCATTTTAGGTCGCCAATTATATAAACTTGGAATTAAAATTTGAATCTCTAATAATTGTCAGCGTATCTAGTTTGTGTATCCTAATTAAAAGCTTTTAGAATTTTTCAAGATATTGAATGCTACGACTTTTCATTAATTAATTTCTATTTTCATTCCTTAGCTACATCTATCATGAGTTTTTAAATGCTGTTATTATTCTGGCACAGGCTTTACTGCTAAGGTGGCCAAATTCATATCCAGGAATTCACCCTGGAAACATAATATTGATTGCTGGATCATGTATTCTACAATCCACAATCACAATGGTAACCAATGTTACTATGTAAAACTTTCTTTCTCACGTCTGACACATGAATAGTTCAATTTGGTGTAGCTGTGGATTGGGGAATAGCTTCAGCTCTTTGATCTGTATGTTCACTGTAGCCTGCACACAAATTGTTAATTTAAGGTATTTCTATGATTATATTCTGTATTTCAGGCGTAGTTACAGAGATTAATGCAATCAATTATGTTTCTCCTAGAAGTAGGTTAGCTACTTCTCATTTTGTTCTAGGATTCTTCGTATTTGTAGGCCATTTATGGCACGTGGAAAGAGCTCGCGCAGCTGCCACAGGATTTGAAAAAGAAAAGTACAATAGGGATTGGAAGAAGCAATGACATGCGCAAAAGAAGAAAATGTAAAACCAACAAGTAAAACAAAAAAAGTGATCCCTTTTCAATTTCTTTCAAAAGAATTTTGAATATCCAATGAAAACATAGATGGTCATATTTTAATAACGAAAAAATGATGCAATTAAGTGAAAGAAAGAAAAACAAGATACAAAAGCCTAATGAGTAGCACACTCACAGCTCAGAAGGCAAGACACATGAACAAAGAGTCAATAAGCCAAGAGGAAAGGTTATACCAACAGACAACATCAATATGACAGTGTCCACTTGAAAAGAAACAATTCAAATGGCATGAGGATTAGTGGTCATCATAAATTCAATCAATGAAACTTCATGACTTCACAACAACAACCACCATTCTTAGGCATGAAAGCGTATCAAGTGAAAACTCTTATTATTGTGGAAAATAAGAATAAGAATTATAAATATAAGACATAACTATACATGAATAGTCAAAATTAAAAGATAAATACAAGCCTTTTTTTAAGTCCACTAACTTAATTTTGACCATCCATTCATGTATAGTCCAAATTTACAATTCTTATTTCTCAAGCTAACCAAGAGTTTTCACCCGGTACACTCTCAGTGGGTATTGGCCAAATAACAAACCATCACCAAAACAATTCAATTGAACATTCCGGTTTGCTCTTTTCTGGTGGATAAAAAATACCAAAACAACTCCCATTAGATTCAAAAGGGTCATTGGCAAACATTGCAGATCCATAATTCCATAGTGGTACTTCTTATATTCATAACTACAACATCTAAACCACTAAAGGTTGCATATCACTTAATATAGAAATATAAATATCAATTAAAGTAATAGTATAGTCCCCACTTCCCATTAAACAAGTAAAAGGAAATGTGAGCTTCAAGGCACAAACACAACACAAGGAGGCATAAACATAAAGCAAAGAAGAAAAGAAACCCAGATAGGATCTGAAAGGGAAGAGGATCTGAGGAAAAGGGTTTAGAGACTCACCGACATTTCGGATGGTACAACGTATTTTTGTCAGAAGCAGCGTTGCAAAGAGGCAAGTTTTGATTTGAACGAAACGGATCAGAAGAATTGTTGAGGACGTTTGTTGGTTAGGGTGTAACAGTCATCATGTGACTGTTATTTGGCTGTCATGTACATGACTACATTTGATCTTGTGAATGGCTGTTGCGTAATTTGCAACCGACGCCAGAGTAAACTTGCGTTATGATTTCCATCAAGATTGCAACCAACCAACCATCATGTTCTAATTATTGAATTTTAAATTTTCCATTTAATTGTTAACTTAATAGAAGTTTTTTTAAAAGAAAATAAGTTTATAAAAAGTTATTTGTTTTAATATTTTATTAATTATTATTATCATTTAATATGTTTGTGTATTGCACAAATTGCTTATAAATGAAGAAGACATGAAATGACATTTATTTATTTTGATTGCGTGTTAATAATCATACAAGATACCAATATGGAAGAATGAAAGAAAAAAAAAGACTAAAATATAATTTTGATATTTTATTTTTGTCAATCATCAAATTTGGTCTTCCTATATTAAAATTGAAATATTTAGTCTTTCTATTTTATATAATTAGTAATTTTGGTCCCTCCATCCAAATTTTAAAATAAGGGAACTAAATGTCTTATTTTTAAAATAGAGAGATTAAATTCAAATATTGACAAAAAAGGAAACCAAAATTGCATTTTAGCAACAAAAAAATTGTGAAACATGTGAGAAATAAAAAAAAATATGAATGTTGAATTTTTTTTTTGTAAAGGTGTTGAGTTTTACGAAAAGAAAGAAAGAAATAGATCATAATTAAATGGAAATAAGTTGTTGTAACATTCCAAATTTATGGACATTAATAATAAACAATAAGTAGACTTTTTATGGAATAGTCTTTAATTTAAATGGTTAAAGGATACTCTTAAGCGTTATTAATAATAGTTACCTTATAATAGATTTGACAAAAATAGAATAATAGGACCAAATGGGAAACCAAGGTCTAGGGTGGGATGCTCGCTAAGCTCAACACACGCAATTTAAATAGAATAAGGAAGGGAGAGTTACCCTTTGTTTGGTTAGAGAAGAAAAGAGAAGAAATGAGGGGAAATTTAAAAAAATTAATGTGGGTCTCACACCTCCACTTCTCTACTTAATTCAAATTTTTATATTTCATTCTCTTTTACACAACCAAACTCACCCTTAGAGAGATAAAGAGAAAATAAAGGAAGAATTAGAGAGAATGAGGAGAAGAGGAAGAGGGAGAAGGAGAAGAGATCCGAAGACCTAGCGCCCAAAGTTCATTTCCACGTGTTTTCAGAGGTGAATGCTTACTCCCTTGCCCATCCTTATCCCTTTGATTTGTTGTTTTCTCCCTATTTTCCCTCTAAACTCTAATAAAAAGTTTAGACATAGTGGGATTTTGAGGATTATCTAAGATTGATGATGTTTTTGAGTAAATAAATTGGTTAGAAACCATAAGGGATCAATATTGATGTATTTATTGTGAGTTTAGATGCTTGGGTAGTCATTAATGGGGGCAAAAGCTTGGATTTTTGAAATATGACTTTGTGCAGATTTTTTTAGCTCAAACTACATTTTGTGGTTGAAGTCAAAATTCGTTAGGATTGAGTTTGGCTAAATTTAGCTGAAGCTCGATTTTTAGCTCAAGCTAAATTTTGGTAGTATTGAGTATGCACAAAATTTGTTATAGCCATGATTTTTAGCTCAAGCTAAATTTTGATGAATTGGGATTTGCACGAATTTAGCTCCTACTAAATTTTATGGCTTAAGCTAAATTGAGGTCAAATGTTTTTACCCTTAATACTCCCTTTAGAGTTTTCAATCCAATTCCAAGTGCACATAGATTATTTTATGATTTTTTATTGCTATGGTAAAGTTGATTATAAGTTGAGATCATGTGATTCATATCCGTATGTTGTTTTGGTGAGACAACTATAAAGAATTATAGGTTTGGAATGTTTTACCTTGCTTAGGAAACTAGGAATGGGTTCATAAAGGTGATGAATAATGAACTAATGATAAGATGAATGTTATGTGATTGTTTGAAATATGATCATCATATTGGATAGTAGATATTATGAATCCTATAGATGTTGAAATATATTGATTAGTCTATGACTATTTCTTTTACTATTGAGAACATTATATTGTGTTCTTGTTGTTGAGATGTATTTGGATCCTTAAGTCTGACCATGGAAGATGGCGGGTACAAAGGTGTTGTATCTATGACCCCAAAGGATTCTAAACATGTTTTGTCGTTGGTATATGGTGGGTGCATAGTTGGTGCACAAAAATATACCATTTATGCAACGTTGGTGCATAGGCTATGCACAGTTGGTGCATAGTGCATATGAGTAGGCACATAACTTTAGAGTGCTAGGTGTGCTCTCAACCTAGTGTTGGAGGATTTCGTGCTGGCTAACAAGAATTGATCTATACAATAAGTGAGTGGGAAATTTCCTTTAGATGTATGGTCTTGCAAACCTACAAAGGTAAGTCACTACTCACACTCATCTATATTTGATAAAATCACACTTCCTCCACAAGGTCAGTCCAAGAGACTCCTTGAATTGTCACAACTATGTTAAGGGATGAGGTTCATAAGGGACAACTCATATTGTGAAAAGAAAAAACTCCATGGAGTAGCGTCTGTTGTTGATGATGTTGTCTGAATCAGATGTAATGGTAATTATAACAGGATTTGTGTTATGATGATGTTGTATGCAATAGATAAGATTATTGAGCTATGAGGTTGTTGACTATTGGTGTTTATTGGTGTACATCAGTTATGATGATGAACTTTAATGATTGATTTATGAAAATAATCTTGGATATTTGATGGTTAATTGTTGTCTTATGGTGACTAGTTGTTGATTGAACTAGGATGTTGGTGTCTATAAAAGAACATGTTTGAGATGAATTTATATAAATGGTGTTGTATTAAAATTCCTAGTAATTATATACAATATTTTCTAAATTTATAAAATTTAATTTTCTTTTGTTTATCTTGATTGGTATATGTTTATGTTATGTGAACGAAAGAGTCTAACTTAAGGATGTATGTAATTACCCTGTAAAAATATGACATGTCTGATAGAGAGGTGATGTGAGCCCTAATTGCACAATTTAGAAAATAAAAGTTATACACATTTCTATCTAAGGTAATAATTAATGAAGTGAGATTCTAGTGAGTGACCAAGAATAAAAGAATGATGTTTAAGTTACATAGAACACTAGTGGGCTTAGAGATAGTGTAGGTTATCAATTCTAGGTACCTTAAAGGAAGGTTAAGGTATGGTTCAAGGAGATATAAATGATAAGGAGATGGGACAATAGTTGTGAGATTAAAGTGCTTAAGAGAAGAAAGGAGAAGTCATGAGAGTTCAAATATATCTCTAGAATAGAGCCAGCCTTGAGTCTTTAGGACACTCACTGAGACATTATGTCTCATCCCTTTTAGTTTTCATTTTTACATGTTAAAATAAGTGGATGCTAGATGAGTGGAGCTTTGCGCATGGAGCTTTTGTTTGGAGGAAGGAGAATATAATTATGTATCTCCTAATGTATGAGAATAAAGTTTACAGCATATGTGTTGTTGGAAAAAGATAACATTCTTTAGGGTGTTACAATTGTAGTAATTTAATTTGTTTTAAATAAGATCAAATCAAATGAAACTTATGTCATTTTTTGCTTCTTTGGTCAATATTTTAAATGGAGGAAAAATAAATAAAAAATATTTTAGTGGAATTTGAACCCATGACCTATTAGACAATCACAAACAATTGAACCATTATATAATTTGCTTCTTTAATCAATATTTTAAACAATAGTTATTATGTATCATCACATAAAGAGTTATTAATATTTTTTTTATCTAATTATAAAAAATTATAAATTAAAAAAAAAGAGAAATTAAAAAATAAATTACTAATTCACCATAAATAAATAAATTACGAACATGAATTGTTTTATGTAATTTATAAAAATTGCATAAATATATATTAACATGTAAATTATCTAAAAAATTAAATATTAAAATTTAATTAATTTAGATAATTGGATAAAACAATTTACATATTAATTTATGTAACTTTATTAATTTATATAATTGGAAGAAAAAATTATTAAATTTTTTATAGTTAAAATGAAAATATTATTATTTAATTGTATAATTAGAATAAAAATAGTTTATATATTAAAATAAATTTAGATAATTTGTATAAATTATATAAAATAATTTATATATTAATTTATGAAATTCAATTAATTTATATAACTGGGATAGAATAAGAACATTGTTTTCATATTAAAATTGTACAAATTTATATTAAAGTAAATTCCTATAATTAAAATAAAAATTTAAATTATTCAAAATTAAATTATGTAAATTTTTATAAAATAAAATTAAAAAGATTTATATCTTCAATAAATTTTTAATTTATAAATTTTTATAATTAGATAAAAAAAGTTAATAACTCATGATGTGATGATACATATTATAATATCAACCAAGAAAGAAAATGTTATGATCATTTAGTTGTTTGTTATTGTCTAAAAGATTATGAGTTTAAGTACCATTAAGATATTTCTTATTTTTCATTTCATCTAATCCTTTATCACATAAATGTCATTTTATCCATCTACATAAACCTTATGTTAGTATCAATATGTCATATTGGAGTTAACATTTGACTATGAACACTACAAAAAATTTGCTAATTTCCGACGGACAAAATCCGTCGCTAAACCCGAAAATCCGTTGAAAATATGAAATTTCTGACGGACAAAAATCCGTCGGTAAAACGCTTATAGGAAATTTTAGGTGACGGATTTTTTTTGTTCGTGGGAAATTTCCGACGGATATATCCATCGGTAATAACTCGTGGGAAATTTCCTACGGATCCGGAAATTTTCCATGCATAATACATATGGAAATTAGTGACGGATATTTCTGTCTCAAATTTCTGTCAGCAAGTAAATTTTTTGGTCATTTATTTGGTTATTTTTTTCCTGTAGCATGTATTGAACACTATTTAATTCTCATTTCTATTATTTAATGACAATAATAAAACAATATTCATAGAAGCAAATAATTAAATATTAAAATTCATTAATCTCAAACTAATAAACTAAAATTCAAAGTAACAGAGTCATAAAAGTACAATGTCTAATAAGTCAATACTAATAATATTTATAGACAAAAGTCAGTAATCATAATAGTCTTTGCTAAAGTCCCTTTGTTGATCATGTTGATGCTGCTGGTCATGTGGTTGATCATTATGTTGTTGTTGTTGCTGGTCATGTGACTGGTCATGTGGTTGCTCATTGTGTTGTTGTTGTTGTTGTTCCGGAAGCTGCTGGTCAGGTTGTTGCGGGTTGGGCAGCTGATGCTCATGTTGTTCTTGCTGTTCAATAATGTTGCACGCTTCAGGAGGTAGAAACTGAAATACAACTGACTGCAACGCACGCACCTCCTCCTTCGTTTGACGAAGCTCCTCCCTTAGACGAGAAACTTCTGCTGAATCAATTGGTTCACTGGAAGATTCTAGCATATGGTGCACGAACGTATTATCTAAACATTTATAATCATATGCAAGATCTCCAAGCCCATAAACACGTCCTTTTTGCTTTCGTCCCGCAGCAGCAACCCAACATTGAGTCCTAAGTGTTTGTTCTTCAACAGGGTCTAAAGGAGTCATTTCTGATTCACCAACACTTGAGGCCACATTAGACTTCGCTTGAGATAGTCTAGACTCAAAGTTTTCCTATCAATGATAAACAATTATTAGTAAATGAACACCAAACATTGTAAAAAATAAGAGTGCGTGACAAATAAAGTTCTCACATGTGTGTGCCTAGATCTATCATCCACAAATTCACCAGTATCCTTCCGTAAATGAGTTTATTGAAAAATTTCATCAACATATGCAGATCGACCAAGCTCCTGAGACTATTATCAAAGTAAAAAAAGTATATATGTTTGGTACAAAAAAATTATACAAGTACAGAAAAGTGAGTTAATCAACATAAGGTGATGTTAATCTTACCAAACGAATGGCGTGATCTTGCATGGTTATGGAACCACCTGTGTGCATACACCCACCCTTTTCAGATGCCCGATTTTTTTTTGCTTGTGTACACCTGGAACGATACTCAGGGGCATTCCAATGTGATAACAGATCATTCCATACACGATCTCCAATCCAATATGGCCTTTTATTTTCATTCCGGGCATCCCTAAACATCTCTGAAAGTCTATGAGAGGCTTTTGAATTAAAAGCTTTTTAATTTCAGCCTCTTCCTCCGGTCTCCATACCAATTTTCTCTAAAGTATCACACATTTATCAAATGTTTTGTAGTAACTAAAATAGCAATTGGTCTAAATTAAATTAAATCAAATAAAAATAGTTTTAACAAAGACCAATCTAAAGTCCCAATATGATGAAGTAATAAATATTCCACACAATTGAATGCCTTCTTTTGCCTAAAGTATGTTTACGCCAGTACTCAATTTACCTAAAGAAGGTGTAATTCTTCAATCAGTGTCACAGCCTTTACCTTAAAACGCTGGAAAAAAATATCTTGTTGGTCTTTTGGAATTGCTCGCCATGTTGGCCACAGCCTTTGCCACAACCTTTGATGGACGAAACCTTAATTAAAAAAATTCATTTAACCATGAGAATGTATGAATTGCAAAGCTTTGTAATCTTAATTTAAATGTAAAATTGAAATACTTACGCTCCATTCATCAGTGTAACTGTAGGACGATCATTCAAGGGGGGGTCTTCCATGGCCAAATTAACATGGTCTTCATCAGTACCCATGTTCCCTATAGCCGTGGATGGGGATGGTGTGGATGTAGGCACGGGAGATGGTGGAAATGGTGTAGGTACAACATTTGCAGGTCTATTTGGCATAGATACAGAAGAAGGGAATGAGGTACTTGATGGGAGACTTACTCTAGGTGGTCGTAATCTAACCACATATGGTTTTTTCTTCCCACTTGTTTGTTTTCCACTATTCTCCGTGGATGGAGGTCGGGGAGGATCAGCACCACCTGATGACATTTCTATATATATACAAAAATAATTTAACAAGCTACAGATTGAAATAGTGTGAATTCAATCAAAATAACTTAAGTAACATATGAAAGTTACACACAAAATACCAATTGTCCCCTAATAAAGTCATAATTACATTACAACAAAAGAAACATACATTCATAAAAGTGGAATATAAATCTTTAACATCTCCAAAATTTCTTTCGGAACTTCTGGCTCTTTGGTCTCTGATTTAACAAACATAGCTTCATCATTACCTTTTTCATCCAGCAATTCTTCTATCTCTAAAGACTCTTCAACTCTGTCAGCATCGATACAATGTTGATAAAGAGGAACATAAATTTTTAACATATCTCTAACTACTTTTTGAAGTTCTCTCTGTTGCCTCTCTGGTCTAACAAATAAAGGTTCCATATTAAGTTTTCCATCTATCTCTTGTATCTCTAAATTGTCTTCAACTATGTTATCATCCATAGAGTGTTTTAAATCTAAAGAGTCTTCAACTCTCTCAGCATCCACACATTCTGCTAAATCTATTGAGTCTTGAACTATTTCTAAATCAAAAGAGTCTGAAACTCTATCAGCATCCATAGAGTCGTTTAAATCTATTGAGTCTTCAACTCTCTCTAAATCACAATAGTCACACACTATGTCTTCATCCATAAACTCCTGTAAATCTATAGAATCTTCAACTCTCTCTAAATCTAAAGAGTCTTCAACTCTCTCAGCATCCATTGAGTTTTCTAATTCTAAAGAGTCATCAACTATGTCATCATCCATAGAGTCTTCAATGATCATTGAATGTAAAGACTCATCGACTCTTTTAGCATCCATATATTCTTCAATTATGGATTCTTTCTATAAAAAATATTCAAAATTGCGTGACGGATTAAAATACAAGAACTAAATGGATGATATAATGTATCGTGAAATAACATACATCATGTTATGATAATGCTTGAAAGGAGTATATGCAAAGTAACATTCTGCAATTAACTGTGAATGTTATTGACAATCATGTTCAACTATGTAACTACGCATATAATGATCAACGAATATGTAATAAAGCTATTTATAAAATATGTTGCCGTAAGGTTTACATACCAAAAGTAGATAGAAACTAAAGTAGTATGATACAAGTTAACACTATCATGAATAAAGTTCATATCATGGGTTATCCTCTTCAGAATTGTAAACCTCAAAGTCATCTTCTAGATCCCCTTCATTGTCAACTTCAAAACTATGGTGTTCTGCATCCAAATTATGTGATGGACCTTCATCTATGAATCCATTATCAGGGTACACTTCTTCAACCTCACCTCCTAAATCTTGCAATCCTGAAATATTTTCAACTTCAATAATTTCATTGACATGTGACATTTCGTCTAGCTGGTAAGGCACATCATTTGCAATATTATTGGATTCTATGTAACCCCTTGGCTTTGTTTTAATTGCAACACACCAACTTCTTGTGGCTGGATAGGACATATAATACACTTGCCTTACTTGATGTGCACTGATGAAGGGGTCATATCGATTATATCTTTTATCCATTCGAATTTCCACAGTTCCATATTTTGGATCCACTCTTGTTCCTCTACTCGATGGATCAAACCATTCACAATAAAATAAGACAACCTGCTTATCATAGGTTGTACTATTATACTGTAGCTCATAAATATGTTTAATTACCCCATAGAAATCATCTGCTCCTCCTTCTGTAAGGCCCTTTACATGAACCCCACTATTTATGATTTTCTTTCCCTCAGTCCATGCTTGAGTATGAAATTTGTACCCATTGACAAAGAATGTGTGCCATTGTTTAACATAACTCATAGGACCATATGATAAATCCAATAAGTGTTGGTTTGTAACATTTAAACCCGAATTATGAACCTACGAACAGTGACAATAAGTTATACCAACATAAAAATTGATGAAATTACTCATTTGTGAACTATAACATACATACTTGTTGCTGAAACCAACTTGGAAATTCTCCATGTACGTTGACACTATAGGCATTTGATTCATTTTGTTGTTGGGATTGCAAGAATATACTGTCCAATGAAACATTTAATAAGTGTTAAACATTATTATTGCAGTTCCCAATAACAATATTTAACATCGACAAACTGCAGTACTACAAAGCTTACTCAAGGTATGGCTTAACTTCTGCACAATTAATCAACACATGAACATGGGTTGAGTCTTTCTCCACATCAGTTAACCAGTGAATCAATTCTTTCCCAGAGGGGCAACCATTTTGGTCAAAGATTGATAACATTGGTGGATGGCCTTCACTATCAACTGCAGATGCATTTCTAACATTACGTTGAACCAACATAAAGTTGTTGAAATAATGTGAACAAAAATGGGTTGTCTCACGATGTAAGTACGACGCACAAATGGATCCTTCAACCCTAGCCTTATTTTTCACTCCTCGCTTAGAATCGCCCATAAATCTACAACATTTACATAACATGTAAGGATGGATAAGTGATACAATTTGTTAATGTGTATTTGATGCAATATGACGATGAGATGAAAATAATTACCTTTCAAATGGATACATCCATCTATAGTGCATTGGTCCACCAAGTCTAGCTTCATATGCCAGATGAACTGGCAAATGTTCCATTGAATCGAAAAAACCAGGGGGGAATATTCTTTCCAACTTGGACAAAATCAATGGAATATTTTGTTCCATTCTACTCAAGTCTTCCTCCATCAGAGTCGAACAACACAAATCTTTGAAGAAATGACTTATTTCAGTTATTGGATTTAACACATGCTATGGCAATGAGCTAAAAGCAATGGGAAGTAAACACTCCATGAATACATGACAATCATGGCTTTTCATCCCATGCATGGTTCCCTTAGCAACATTGGCACATCTTGCCAAGTTAGAACAATACCCATCTGGCATTCTTAGTTCTTTTATCCATTGACATACTAACTTGGTTTCATCTGCGGTTAGAGTGTAATTTGTTTTTGGCTTTAACAACTTCCCGTCAGCCCCGACATCAACTCCAAGTCTCTCCGCCTACAGTACAAAGCTAAGTCCTTCCTAGCTTTTTCATTGTCTTTTGTCTTACCATTGACATTCATGATAGTGTTGAATATGTTGTCAAAAAAAATTTTCTCTATGTGCATTACATCAAGATTGTGTCTCAACAAATTATCTTTCCAATACGGAAGATCCCAAAAGATGCTTCTTTTTGTCCAATGATGTCATTCCCCATATCCTTCTAATGTTGGTGGAGGCACCCCTACTTCAGTGACTTTTGGCAAATCCCTAACCCTGCGCCAAACTTTTCTAGGCATCAATAAACGCGATCGGTCATTAGTTTCTATTTCCCCTTT
Organism: Glycine latifolia; assembly: GCA_013407115.1. Lineage (NCBI taxonomy): Eukaryota > Viridiplantae > Streptophyta > Magnoliopsida > Fabales > Fabaceae > Glycine > Glycine latifolia. The sequence continues at coordinate 74,535 of QARZ01041109.1, forward strand.
CTTAAAGGCATTTTTGTTCCTTCTAAATGCATGATCATGTGGTAAAAATTGACGATGACAATCAAACCATGAAGTTTTTCCCCCATTTGCCAACTGGAAGGCCTTTGTGTCCTCCATGCAGTACGGATATGCCAACCTACCATGTGTACCCCAACCAGACAACATACCATATGCAAGGAAATCATTAATAGTCCACATCAAAACAGTCTTCATCATGAAATTTTTCCTTTTTGAAACATCGTAAGTGACAACTCCATCCCACAACTTGTTCAAATCATCAATAAGAGGTTGTAAATACACATCAATGCCCACCGCTGGATTAAATGGTCCAGGTACCACACAAGTCAAAAACATATATGGTTTAGTCATACACAATTCTGGAGGAAGGGTGTAGAGGGTTACAATTATTGGCCAACAAGAATACGGTGAAGATGGTGCTTGAATATATGGGTTAAAGCCATCTGAGCATAGACCAAGTCGGACATTTCGGGGATCAATAGCAAAGTCTGGATGTACCCGATCAAAGTGCTTCCAGGCTTCACCATCAGAGGGATGACGTAACATTCCTGAACTGCTTCTATTGTCATGGTGCCATGTCGTGTGGCCTACACTTTGCATGGATGCAAACATTCTTTGCAATCTTGGGATTATAGGCAAGTAGAACATTGCCTTAATAGGAACTGGTTTTGTATTCCTTGTTGAGTCTGTTTAGCACGATACCTGGGCTTCTGACAAAATTTGCATTCAGTTAATGCCCCATCATTGTTATAATACAACATGCAACCATCCACACAACAATCAATCCTCTTTGCCTCCAATCCCAACTTCAATACTAACCTCTTGGCATCATAAAAGTTTTTTGGCAAGTTATCTTTATAGGTGTAACATCTAAAAGCATTTTTGAGATACACTCTAGACATTGGTCAGGCACATTCCAATTTGACTTGCAAGCTAAAAGCCTTGCAGATATTGACAATTTTGAGTCTGATGCCCCTTTGTACAACGGCTGATTCGCTTCCACCAACAAACTGTAAAATCTTTGTGTATCATCATTTGGAGGCTCTTCCATAGTATATGAGTTTGGAAGTTCAAATGTCTCTGACTGTCTGAGAGCATCGTACACCATGTCTTGCATTAACAAAAATTGTTCAACTTGATCCACATTTGCTGTGGTATTTGATGCATCCATATAACTATTGTCCTCATTTATATCAAAATGTGACATGTCTTCACCATGATCAGTCCAAATCCAATAACTAGGCTTGAACCATTTTTGTACATATGAGCTTTGACAACTCTATCCCCCAAAATCTGAGTACAATCGCATTTAACACAAGGACATCTTATACCCCCCCCTCATTGTGATAGCTATCTTGTTGAATAGCTTTGGTTACAAACTCATGAACCCCATCGTCAAAAGACTGTTTCAAACCGCCACTACCACTATAACATCTATTGTACATCCATCGACGATTGCAAGGAATATAGTTCATGTTTTGTGTATTTAAGCAAAAAAATTGTAACATTCATGAATCACATACACACATTTAGATTTTTAGAAGTATATCAAAATTAAAAACATATTACGATGGACTGATCATGAAATTTAATACCGTTCATCTTATCCCCCTAAATTTAATACCAAGTCAAGTTCAGAGACGGTTGTTTGGTATCCTAATTTCATAATATGTTATAGTTTAGGAGAACAAATTGCATTTTGCATACAACTAGAAACAAAATCCTTGATCCTCCCACCCCAAACAAATGCCAATCATGTTCAATATTTGGGAAGTCACATTAATATGAATGATTTCAAAGGCATATATAATAAATCTCAGGAGATACCTAGTCAAATTTAGTGACTCTATTTATGGATAATTATCAGCAACAAGTTGTCCACGTCGGTCTGAAATATTCTGCAATGATAATACAAAGTACTTGGTTCAGACCCCAGAAGATACAAGTAGTAACTGTCAATACAGAAATTTTCAGTTAACATATAACTGCATAAATGACATTGCATTCACAAGATAAATACCAAAACAACACTTTGTATCATTAGTAATATTGCTGAGAATATTCCAGCCATTGATCGTTGTTATTTATGCCACATCAAGCATTAGGGCTATCAAATTATAGCCACTTTGTTAAAGGCATATATGCAATTTTTAAGAACAATATTTTAGACCTTATGTAGTTTTATTGTGCCCCTTCAAAGGATTAAAATTGTGTTTTGGACTGGTATAGTTCCTTCAAAAATCATATGCAAATGTAACTTTGTTACTTTAATTAATTAATTAAAGGTCGTCAATAAACAATTTATTCATTCTGAAACTTCAAAACTATGATTAAATGACACCAATGGAGGGTGTTTACTCCCAGAGCTCCAATAAACAAACCCAATTCACTCAATTATAGAAGCCACTCAAATGTCCATTTAATAGACAAAGTACAGCAATGAGGTGTAGGCAAAAATGAAATAAAAATAAAGTAATGAAACACAAATACTTGTTTATAAAAAAAACAAAATACACAAATCATAAGGAAAATATTTTGATTGAAACAAGTTCAACTGGTTAGTCATATATGTAGTAAAATACAAGGTGAACACCTTACCTAAAACACTCTGACTTGAAGACCAAACTTGCCAGCCTGAGTTAGCACAAAATGAACAAGTTTATAGCAATAAAAGACTGAAAATTGTAAAGTGTGGAGTTAACAACAAAAGAAACAAGTTACATGTATTAACCATCAACAATTCATAGCAGGTGGAATTAGGCATAAATATTGTCCATTCATCACAATGTTTGCAATCATTTTACGTTAGGTATGAAAACTAAGAGCACACATGTAACAGGAACCATTACCAAAAAGAGAAAGAGTCATTCTAAATTGCCATGAACTACAACAAATTATTTTTGCTTGCCATAACAAAAATTCAGAATTGGTGCTGAGAAAATTGCAGATGTTGTGTTAGATGTGTGCACAAATTTACCAGCATGACACACATCTAAAAACCAAGAGAGCATTAGGTTCAATCATGTTTTATGCTTGTGAAGACTGCAGATTTTTTTTTCTCAAAACCTAGAGCGGATCCGGTACTAGTGCAGTTCCACATCACATTGAGCAGAAGTAAAAGATAAGAAACAGATTTATGTACACAAAATACATTGTCATATCATCAAGTAAAAAGTGAGAGAGGAGCTATTTTTTATCCATTCAATCTTACATGATAAGTATGCGAGAAATAGATTGTATACCGGACTAAAATTTATAATGGCAAATTTGTAACAATAGTATTATTCAACATAGAAACTGCATATAGGGAAATAAAGCAGCAAATCACTTTGCAGAAAAAAACTTTATTTTGGTTGACGAGGGGGTACAAAATTTTCCTCATTTGAATCAATGTCATCATTTGCACCAATTCTTAAGAAAGGACATTGAAATAAGTTCTAATTCCTAATTCCAAGCTATGAATACATTTTTTTTACTAGTGCTTAGGATAAATAATTAACATTGATTTCTATAACTTCAATTTGAGTCATTAAGTGACAAAATCAAACAAGAAAATACAACTAAAATCCCACCAAAAGATTTATGAACTTCCTACCAAGCAATTATGTTCAAACTCAATGAACTAACTATCTCAAAAATTTAAGTCATTTAACAAGTTACCAAATACCAACCAAGTACAGAAAATCAGAAAATAATTATAAATAATTTGTTAAAGGACCAGATCTGACAAGTATTGTTCATTGAACATTATAAATATGCAAATAAAAGATACAAGAATGTACATAACAGACTGTAGAAAATGTTTATCAAGTCTGTGGGGAAAATTTACTCTTAAAACTTTAGAGCCAGTCTAATCCGGCCTTAGCAAATTAACTGGCTCTCTCTGATACACTTCCGTAGAAGTAAAAGGGCCGAGGCAGAGAAAATAAAGGCAAAAAAAAAGTGGTGGAATTTTCTCAATTTGATTGCAAATACAAAAAATTCATAAAAAGCAAGTATTGCTAGCCGCAAAGTTTAGGCTTGTATCAACAAAAGAAAAGGAGAGAAAAAAACCCGAAGGGCATAATAAAAATAGGACACAAAACGAGTTGAAGAGAGATCTATTGCAGTTAAGTAATTGAGACGATGACATAGAAGATTTGCTCCGAAAAGTGCATAAAGAAAGAGATGCAGAGAAAGGAAGGTGTGAAATTGAAGAGGGTGAAGAGTGAAACCTCAAACTTAGAGAGGGTAGCGGTGATCTGGCTCCTCAAGTATAAAAGAATTTAAAACAAAGTTAGAAGAACAATTAATAATTTTGCACAAATAAGAAATTTAAGGTTTTTTTTTTCATTTTATTCTTATTTTACCTCCACACAACCTCAATCTTAAAACACTATTAATGTTTATTGAGGCTTGGTTCAAGAGGTTTCTATTCTTGTCTATTCTTCTTTATCAACATTGTTTCTTAAAAAAAAATTGTCAAACTCCATTTTACCTTTCACCTTCAACCATAAAAAACAAATATCTCTCGAATACAAAAGCTTTAAACATAGGATCATAGAAGCAAAGACCACAATGAGAGAGAAAACACTTTTTAATTTCAGGTATGAACATGTTCCACTTAAACTATCTATTGCATCACTTAATATTATAATATACACCGTTGTAAAGGGCTTTGTGATGTAATAGATAGTGGGGCTTTGCAAGTTTGTGATGTAATAATATACGTCTCTGTCCTCAAGTAATTTGTTAGAGAAAAAATACAAGTATAAAAGAATTTCCTAACCTGAGCTAATTAAATTACAAAATCAAAAGAATAAACACCACCAAGCGACGAACCCACAAATCTGATTTGAAAAAGTGGCAAAGCAAGCATTCAGTTGAAGCACAGAATCCATCACTCAACTTTCATACCAGTAACTTAAATGAGCTTTTGCAGCTAACTACTGATAGGATAATGATAGTAATATTCTGTTGCTGTAAGTCATATTCTGTTTTAGTTAGTTAGTTAGTGGGGGAGGGGTCAGATATTATAAATAGGAGGGGGATGGCTGAGCATAACGCAGCTTGTAAGCAAGGAAGTACTAGGAGGCTGTGATTCCTCGAATTACCACAATTGTAACTGCAGGAGATTATTCTCCAAGATCAATAAAAGATCCATTCTTTCTCTTCTTTATCTCTAAATCTAAACCAGGTTCCTAACAACTACACAGTAAATATGGATTGTGATAGATGATAAATATAGTTGGTGGTGCATGTTATTTTTCAAGGAAAGTGAAAACCTAAAAGGCCCTCAGTTTCAAATAGTCTCCATAGCTTTCGGATTCAATATCTCTACCATATGAATGGAAAGGAATAAAATATTGCTACATGTGATCTCTGAATAGCTGTGTGGTGAATTGTAGTAAATGGTAAGCTGTAACTGACCAAGACCATATAATCTTAATTTCTTAAAATTGAGAAGTTGAGAATAAAGATATGGTCATGTGAAATTCCATCCTCAAGGGTCAATATGCCTCTTTAGTCTTTATTCAGGTGTGGACACTACAGTAGGTTTGGACACACTGCTAATTTTAAAATTTCAAGCATGTCTTCAGCTACCCTATTTCTCAAAAGTCACCTACTAGTCATAAAATTAGCAATGGAAATTAGAATAATTCAAACTGTTAAAGGTTAAGAATATCACCACCAGATCAAAAATTCAATCAAAACAGTCTCACCAAATTATGTTACAAGGAAAAGGAAATGCCAAATTAAGAAGGATAAGGTTTAACCTAGTGTAGAAAATCCAATCCAAAGTGGACATCCCATGAAATCCACTTAGAACTCATAAAAAGAAAGTTGCAAAATTTTCAGTCCAATTATTGGTACTATGCAGTTGAAATTGAAGACCTTATAGCACCAATGCAGATTTGATTTTGCATCAACATGGAACTCAGGCCATGGAGCACATAGATGTATTTGTCAAAGAAAATGGTGTTTTCTTACACGATGTTTGTCTATACCGTTTTGCTTTTGGAATCTGAGCAAATTGATGGACTTTTTAAACAGTAATTTTGACCAAATCCCATTACATCATTTTCTATTATGTGTCATATTGGTCAGATATCAATGGCTTGAGTGTTCCTAACAACTACTAGTACCCATCATGCTCACGCGTGCATCCCCAGAGGCTATTCTTGTAATTACATGGGTGGTTCCTCCGTGAGAGAGATGGCCCACATTCTAAGGAACCTAGTTGCTAGAGCATATTAATGCAACCAGATGTGCAGTACATTTTCAACATGTTGTACATTTTTTCCATTCAACAAAAAGTCCAAGTAAAAGCATGGTGAACCAAAATATTGAATTTATGTGAATTATTAAGTGCATAATGAATCTTTAATGCAACTACCAACATATTCCAAAGCTTTTTCATATCTCAAAGGGTGGTTGAAAATTGAAGCTGCAGTTTAAAAATAATTTTTTCAGGCTTTGAACCAATTATTTTAAGCGTTAACAACACACTTTTTTAAATATATTTTTCATTATTAACTGAAATTAATTAAAAATCACACAATTATATGGCTTTTACTCTTTGTTTAAAATAATAATTTCATTCATAATTCTGTAATTTTTAGTAGGCAAAAACATATTAAAAAGATTTGTTGCCTAAAATATACTACTAACATTTATCTTATTTAAACACATCTAAAAAGGAGAAATTATTATATAACTTGAGATTAAGTAATCAAAGCTTCATCATATTTTCGAATTTATAGAAAAAACAAGTGTCAGACAGAAATTTATCATAATTACATTGTCTCATACCATGTAATAAATTAATAAATAGTCAAAAACAAGACAACCATGCAAATGATTGGTTGAGACTAAAAAAATTAAAATAAAGAAAGCATGCTTAAAGATAATCTGTGTCCTTTTAAGAAATGGATTAGTGGTTATCATGTATCCAAATACCAAACTGCTGGCACCAATAATTTATAGTATATTGACATTACATAGGAAGCTAAGAACTATTAATGAAATGACATGGAAGACAGAGTTAAAAACCAAAGGTGGTTGCAATTTAAGAGCCTTGCCCCCAAGTTTCTCATAGAGAACAAAAACTATATACAGAAGGAGAAAAAGGCAAAGGAAAAACAGAGTGAGTGAGTGAGTGGGGTGAGAGCAGAAGCATCAGAGTGAGAAGAGGGTTGGGGTTGCTTTAGCTTTTTTGGGTTTGGGGATCGTTGAAAGACAGTGGAGAAAGCCTGCAAGAGAATCCAAGACCTAAACATGGTAAAGCTTAGGAAATGTTGATCTGCCTATATTCGTTCACCTTTGTTTTTCTTGCTTCTCTCTTTTTTTCTTAACCTCTCTGGCACAACACACACACACACACACATCTCATCAGATAAACCGTACCACTACTACTACTCCATCCAAAATTTCCACTCTCTCTACCTCTATTACACACTGCACTACACTGATACAAAATAACAATAAACATATCATGAGAGAGAGAGAGAGAGTTCAAAAACACAAAAGGGGTGTCACTTTGTCTATCTTAGACAAATGGGCTAAGTGTTAGGTATTTGTTTAGCTCTTTTTTGCATCGAACGTGCAAGCCCTTGTGTGGCAAACCCTATTCTGGAATGAATAATTAGTTTCCCTATCCATGCTGGTCAACAAATCCACTTGCCCAGTTAATGGCATACATGACTGGTTATAATCAACAAGTTCTTTACTAGATGTCAAAATAGTACAAGAATACAATTAAAAGTATGCTTGATTTTATTTCAAGTTAAATAAAGTACATATATATAGTACCTCTAATATTGATGTAAAAGGGTCGTAGTCTGAGCCAGCTGAAGCAAAACAGACCCCTGTGATCAAATCAGTAGATTGGAGAGTGAGTTTAAAATATGCTGGCAGAAGCTCCTTAATGCCTAACTCTTCAACTATTTTGTTACAATACAAAAAGAAAAAGGAAAAAAAAACTCAGCAACAATGCACAAGTAACTAAAATAACCTAAATTTTTTTGTTTAATTTATATTTTGTTTCTCTTCATCATATAACCTTTTATTTTCACTCTATTTCTTATATACTTTACTTTTTTTCCCCTTATTTTCTACCTTGAATTTTCTTCCTCTACCAAACATATCCTCAAAGAAACTTTTTGAGCATCACACATAATGATAGATATGAGAATGTTTTAAAAATATTCAAAACCTTGGCTTTTAGGCTCGAACATTATAAAGGATCCCAATTTAAACACCCCGCCTTCTTACAACTCACACCTTTACTTTATTAGCTCCATACATTAATCAAATTTCCTTTTTTATCAACAATAAATTCCCTTTATCCATTATTTTCTTTATATTTGAAATAAAGTCTTGTTGCCCAAAGAAAAAGGCTATGTGCTTTACCTGGAAGTCAAGTTAGAATAAAGGCTTACATTCCATAAAAATTAAGAAACACTTCCTTTATGTTCTGAAATAACTAATCTAAAATGTAAAATTTACATTCTACAAAACTCTTTCCAAAATGTAAAGGAGGTGCTTCTTGATTTTTATGGGATGCGGAAAGAAACAACTGGCCTAAAATAAAGAACCAATGCATAAATGATGCATCAAACTGTTAGCTATTATAAGAGATAAGCCCTTATCCGTGAAGCTTTTCTCTTTTCCCAAATTTGTTCCTCATCCTTGAAACCTTTAACAACTCTTCGTAGTATAAGTGTTTAAATAATAATTCTTTTGGAAATCAAAATGTTTCACATATGAGAAAGAAGACATGCAAAGCACCTAGACACTGACCAAAGATCTAGGCACTCGCTTCCATGTAAAGCGGTATTTTACAAATGATAAACCAAGTATTACTATAAGCAACAAATGGTGAGACAAGTTTAAAATTGGTGGACACCTAGTCCTAGACGAAATTTCCAAAAAGGTCTTACTCAAAAATTCACAAATCAATGGAAACCTAGTTACAAATTATGAGATCAATGGACACTTAGTTCCTAGCAAAGTTTTCAAACCAAAATCTCCCATCACTGGTCCACCAAGGGTAATTTGTACACATTTTTTCTATTCACGCAATTGGGGTGATACCAATTGTCACAAGCTATCGAAGTATCTTTACAGGATTCAATCCACAAACAACAAGTCAGCCATCTCACTTATATTCTCAACCATTTCTCAATTTCATACACGTTGTAATCAAAGTGTGAATGGTAGTTTACCACAAATTAACTAAATTCCATGCACCCCAAGGAAGCAATCCTATCAATAAGCATGCACACAACACTTCAAGATTAATTAATGCACTTAACCAAGCTAATTTTAGACACCTTAACTTACACGATAGCAGTATAGAACCATTTAGGTATAGTCTTTGTCATGATAAGTTCCAAACAATTGAGTTTCCTAACTTGTACTATAAACGTAGGTTATAAGCTATCTTTGTTGTCATTAGAATTTTATAACTTATTTAATGCAGAGAACTACATGTTCTAAACCTATATCTATGAAGGCACAAGTTCACATACATTATAATTGAATACTATGTTGGCTTTTACATCACATGTGAAGGGGACAAGAGAATCATATCTAACCAAGGGTATGGGCTTTAGAGGGTCAAACAAGCACCCAACCCTCAACATTACGCAGAAAAATCTGCAACTTCACATCTTTGCCATGTTTTGCCATTATATTCATCAAATATTCTACAGACCTCTAAGAATTGTGTGACCAATTGAATTAAGATAAGACTTGAATCTAGAGGACTTGGAAAGGTTTTAGGCTAATTCTTTGTAGATCAAAACCAGTTTTGATTTGCATAAGAGGAATCTCACACAAAATATTTTATCATATTTGCTTGACAAGGTTAAGGACTTCCAACTTTTTCTAAGCTTAGACATAGTCAAGGACTTGGGAAAGACATAGTTACAGATTATGCTAGTGCAACCTCTAGTAAATCTGAGATTTATAAGCAGGAAGCAAGGAATGCAGCACAGAAACATCAATCAAAGAGAGCCGAAAGTGTCAATGCTGATGCAGAAGTCTTTGGTGATCACTGGAAAAGTTCAGGTTGTTCTATGCCTTCTGAAGTTGAAGCACTAGAGCATAGGAAGAGAAGAGATAGAGGTCATCAAAGTGCGCCATTGCAGAAAAAACAAAGATTCAACTATGATCAAGAATAATCTTGATGACCATGAAGGAAAAAAGGACGATCACATCAAAGGAACAGGCAGGGGGAGTGTTTCTCTTTTGCCAAAAAGTCAAGAGAAGATTGGAGATTCAGCTAAAGTTGTGACAAAAAATGACAGGAAGGGAAGAAAGCATAAATATGGGTTTAATAGCAATAAATGTGAGAAGGTACGGGTGGAGGATGATGAAACTGGTGACAAAGATGAGCTGCATGAAGTTCTAAGGATGCCATCTAGAACAAAAAACCGATGTTTTAAATTATTTAATGAATGCTTTTGGGGGAAGAATGATTCTGTTAAAGATGATTCAAATCAGGTTGAAGAAAAGGATGATGATGTTGGTCAGGGTCAGACTCAGCCATTAGCTTCTAGGGAAACAATCCCTTTGGATTGGAACTTTCTGAAGAAAGAACCTATTGAAAATTTGGAGTTTGAGAAGGAGTTAGATATCTTGTGGGGTGAAATGGATATGTTGCTTCGAGGTGAAGAAATTGCGAGTTTGATAATGGGTTTAATTGCACATTATTCTTTCCACTTTGGCTCAAACGGTGGTTGTACACTAATCTGTCCTGCACCCAAATAGGTTTGACATGTCCCACCAAAATATTTATTAAATATTTTATGAAATTCTTAAAATTATGGGATCAAATGTGTTGGAAAAAGGACATCTAGACCTGTACACACAAATTTATGCATTTGCTATCAAAATTAATGCATTTGCTGTCAAAATTTTCCAGCAAACAGTTATGCGATTGAAATTGTTTTTTCACTACTAGACAGTCTCTTTCACTACTAGACAGTCTCTTGTTAAATAAATTTCAAAATTATGTCCTATATATGATAACTCCTAAGGCACTAGAGACAATTATTCAATAGAATTTTCTAGCTCAACATTCCCTACACAGGTCAGTTGCAAAAAGATTCACTAACCACATCGCATCATCAAGTCTCAAATTCTTGCTAGCATTTATAAATTAAGTTAACCACTTTTTTTAGAGTTAAAAGGGACATTTATGATTCACAAATAGTGATTATCTTTATCCAATCAAGGAAACAGAATCATTAATCTTCCCAACTACTATTTTTTTGTCTTAGTCAACAGATTACTAGTGTGTATCAATTCACTGGAACACGAACTTAAACTTTAATTTCACAGCAATATAAGTGATTGTTGTTTACTCAAGGAAATTTTGCATATTATAGGAATTAAACACAAACTATCTTGTTAAATATATCATTCTCACTCATAAATAATAGAATCTTAGACCAATGCGGCAATCATTTGGGTTGTACAAGTGACAATAGAGTCCAATACAAAGGAAGAATAAAACACTAATATACAAGTGACTCTTTAATATACGGTAGTCTTAGCTTTGTATATGTAAATCTATAACCCCAAAAATATTTAATTTAATTTGTATATATAACTCAGGTGCAAGAATTGCTGAAAAATTTCACCTATTTTTAATAACCATCAATAGTTACAATGGTGTTGAAATGAGGTATAGAAAAAAGTATAAAATACAGAAGAAACAAAAATAATTAAGGGCAAACCTAAGAAGCTTTTAGCCATGTTGGTTGGAATTTAAGCAATGAATCAATCATGTGACTGTTAAATTTGGAAAGCAAAAAAAAGGGGTCCACTACCTACGATGTTAAGTCACAAAAGGGAACTTCTCTGTTGTTGTCCATTTCACTGTTTCTCTCTTGCTATACTTACCTATCATTCTCTTTCACTGTTTCTGTCTTGCTATCATTCCCTTCCACTACCCACCAAGTCCAGTTTTCTGTTTTGTAGTTTAACACATACATTATTTTTTCTTTGTGTTGTTCTTTTGTAACTTAGTGAGTTAACCAACATTTTCATTTTCTGTTTTGGTTGAGGTATATCCTCAGATCCCACAAGCTAACAACACATATAGTCGAAACATTGAAATCTATGGCTCATCACAATTCATAAAACTCCAAATATGAAAAATGATTTATGAAGGTTTTGAATAATATTTGATGTTCCAAAAAACATGTCTAAGTTGACTTCTGCATCTGCTGAAGCTAGTGCTTCCTTAACCAATAGAACCGAAATTGGCACTGATTACTCACAACAATACTTTGCTCCACCACCAACTCCGACACAACCTCCACTAATATTCAAACCCAGGTTTTTTACTTATTATATCTCTAATATTCAAACTTCTAAGCATCCATAATTTTTGTTTTGGTATTGTTTTGTTAATGTTTCTCTCAATTGGGTTTAACTTTTCCTTCTTTATTTTCTTTGGTTTGGTGTTTGTGTTTTTCTTAATTGTTTTATTTAGACCCAGAAGCTGTAGTTGTTGTCGTGTCTCCAAAGACTCTCTTGGCAACTAATAGGTTCATTTGAGAGATCTGCAACAAAGGATTTCAAAGAGACAATAATCTCGAACTTCACATAAGATGGCACAATTTACCATGCAAAGAGATTATAAGGAAAAAGGTGTATGTGTGGCCAAAACCAAGTTGCGTGCACCACGACCCTTAAAGGGAAATAGAGGATCCTAACTGGCATCAAGAAGCACATGTGCAGAAAGAACGGCGAAAGTAAGTGGAAATGTCACAAGTCCTGCAACAACTCTGCTGTTCAATGACATTGGAAAGCTGACTCCAAGACCTATGGCACTAGAGAGTACAGATGTGACTGTGGAACCCTCTTATGAAGGTTACTAACCTAAACAACCATCAACAATGACCAATTATGATTTACATGTTCACTTCAAGAGTCAAACACATCATTCATTTATGAAGGATGCTATTTCAATCCAAGGTTGACTGAAATTCACATCTCTACATTCCAATGTGTACAACATTAAAATCCACCCACATTCCTTATCCCTTCTTACGGGAAATTCTTATTAGATATGGGAAATTTGTGATTTTCTAAATGTTTTCCCAATTCTTATTAACTGTTCAGGATTGTGTTCCAAATAAACATTGAGCTATCATAAGAAACAGGTGTTGGTTATTCATAAATTTTTAGGTCACTCAATGGATGTTTTAATAAGGCTAAAAGCAGAATGGTCTCCACATGCTGATAAGGCACAAATAGTGTGAATATGTTTTATTATTCTTTGGCCTACAATGATCTCTTGTGAGAAAATGATTAACAAATTTCTAGGATGAAAAAGTAAGCTTCTCTCACAATTTCACTTATCAATTAATCATACAATTTCCCAGGACTTACACTGTTATGAGTTTATGTAAATCTGACTTGCATTAACATAAAAATTTCCTACATATCGTCAGCTATCTCACACACCCCATACCTAGATTGGCAAGGAATCCACTGATTGTATAACCTCTTTGCTAGCAGTAGGAACTGAAAGGTTGATTTTGGGTGATGGGAGGTGGCAGTGCATGCGCCTGTGTGTCGCCAAATTAAGACAATGACCTTCATGGCCAATTTCTAGAACACAACAGCTGAAAGAATTTATAAGGCAATTAACACAGAAGCAATTTGTGGAACACAACATGATGATCCCAATCAATGTAGCTAGCTACTGTTTCGAAAACAATCACAGGCATATGCAACAAAAGTAAGTATAAGGCAACCCAGGTAGCTGATATGCCAAAACATAGAAAAACCTCAAATTGGAAACAAACGAACAAAATACACACTCAACAAATCACATTGGGTTAACAGAAAGCACAAATTAATTGAAACTCGAAACCCCTTTTCAGAAGAGCACGGATACGAAGAATGGAAACCAAAGACCCTCAAAATATCTCCAATGGAAATCAGCTTCCAAGCAAATCAAAGAAGAGGAGAACAAAAAGAATAATCACCTGTGCCTGTGACGGAGGAAGTCGCAGAGTTGAGGAAGCTTTGCTTCGTTGACGACAGAGAAGGAGAAGGCGTGTTTCGTGACTTTGGAGGCTAGGGTTTTTTGCTCATTGTGTTTTGTGATAAATGAAGAATTCTGACGGGCTCATAATTCATGGGAACAGGCCATCGGAAATGAGGAAGGATTCAGACGTTTGGAGTGCGGTGGGAAAAGACCGTCGAAAATAGGAAGCTTCAGACGGAATCCTTGTGGTGGGAAAGAGGCCATTGAAAATCAGCGCTTTTTTTGTAGTGGAATGATCAATTGAAGGAAGAATCAAAATCAATAATTAAAAAAAAAGAATTAAATATTTTGATTTGAAAATAAGAAAAATAAAATTGTGAATTGAGCTTATAGAAAACCAAAAATGCATTTTAAGCATAAAACAAATGTTGTATTTCATTCAATTATATACTTTAATTTTTTTCCTCGATAATGGTGATATGAAATGAAAATGATTTTTTTTATTATGTTATCATTCTAAATGAAGATATGCATACGTAATTTATTACTTATAAAAAAGATATTTAATTTATTTCATTACTCTCCTCTCTTAGTCCTATAACAATCATCGTGTAAGAAAAAAAATCTAAAATAATTGTTATTTTAATTTTATAATGTAATATTAATGATTAAAAACGAATTAATATTTTTTTATATATATAAAATAACAGCGAGAATTATAATAAGACGGGGGAGTGTATTATAAAATATGTAAATAATGGCATGAAATTTTCATTTCATTTCATGTATTTTATTTCATCCACCTTTAAGTATTCAAACATAATTTAATCATCAAGATTTTGATATATAAAATTGCAATTATGTAATAAAGAATTTATCTGATAAATTTGATAATTACATATTACGCCTATATGTATATTTTTATTCTTTTTTAGAAGAGTATATTTTTATTCTTTTGAATTAATTTACTTTACAGTAATTTTATTTGTTAAATCCTCGAAATATAAAATAAAATATAAAAAATTAAAAAAGGAAATGATTTATTTTTCTTAATATTTAGGAAACTTAATATATAAAAAATCTGTATGCAAGTCTGACAATTGACCATCTAAGAGATACAAAAGAGAAAAGAAAATGTTATCAAAGCATTATGAAATTAAATTAGAAGAAGCATACGAAAGATATATATTTACTGTCCTCCATTTCATTTTGTTTTTCTTTTCTAATCATGCTATTGGTAAAAAATGTAACTATGTAAAAAATAGTGTTAATCTTCATCCGAAACTAGGAGCATACAGTTTCTTCCTTTCACTAGTAACAATGTGACTTTTATTTTTTTCTATAAAAAAGTTATCTTCTTTAACCCTTTAATATTTAAAAAAAAAATGGTGAACAAAGATTGGTCCCAAATATTTTATTGATGAAAAATATGTAAATATCCTTATAAACACTAAGTGAACCTTAAGACATGTGGTGATGATCATGTTGAATCTTAAATATTTAAGTCACGTAATTTTATTAATAAAAAATAAAAAAAATTATTTTTAATTTCTCATGAGATGAAAATCATATCATTTTTGTTTAAAATAATATTATATTTTCCTAAAATAAACTATTATCAAAATTATGTACAACTTTGGTTCACCCTTCTAGTTGCCACTAAATTTATGACTAATAACTTTTCGGTTGCCTATCCTATCCTGAAATTGTCCTTTTTTGACAGAATTCCAACCACCGCCGCTTTGCACCAGTTTTCCGGCAACGAACCCCACCATCAAGGTTGTCAGCCATCGATCTACAAAATCCAATTGGTGGCAACCTCACATGCACCCCCACACCCTCAGGCGCCTACAACTATATTGACAATGGTTGTCTCTGTCCTAGATGTACTAACCTTGTCTATGTCTCCTGTGCATTAGTTTTAACTATGTCCCAAATGCATAACTTTCAGTAAATCTAGCTTTGTTGGTAATTAATTTTTTGTCTTGTTCATGGTCATTCAAACTATCTACCAACGATATATTTCTTTTCTAGCAATTCTTTCTGCTTTGTCCAATATCTTTGAGTTTGTTTTTTAAACTATTGTTTTTAGCGGAGTTCAATTTTTTTATATTTTTTATTTATTTGTTGGAAATAAATTATTTTCTTGTAACAAGTTGAGAGCTTAGCAAGCTCCAAGAGGAGTGTTAAAAGTCACGATATAATATTATAATTTATTAATAATAATAGTTTATAAGCATATACTCTTTGGTTTAGAGGAAACAGATTTCATCTATTTATATATAACTAATGTAATTAACATATATAAACAAGCATCTGTAATGTATTCAAAATGGAAACATATTTTTAAAAGATTATGCATATAACTAAGTTAAATATGTAACACCCCAAAATTTCATAACTATAATATTTATGCAAGTCCTAGATTATGGAAAAAGTAATGGTTTATGATCGAATTATTTAGGTAAAAGATTAATTAGAGACATTATAAACCTGTTTGAAGAAAATGACCATATCACCCTTCCCATAAAATAGAAATTACAAGAATACCCCTAGGAAGATATTTACCAAAACGCCCCTGAACAATTTTGGAAATGACGAAGATGCCCCTAGGATGAAAATGACAATTTTGCCCTGGATATTTTTGAGAATAACCAAAATACCCTTAGATATTTTAGTAAGATATTTTAGGAAAAATTACCTAAATATCCTTGAACAAATGGAATAATTACCATCACGTCCCGAGGATGGTAAATTACCAAAACGCCCTTTAGGTAAAAATGACCAGATGACTTTAGAAATTTTGTGGAGACCTGAAAAATGGATGAAATACTTGTAGATAACTAAATATTAACCTAGAAGGTGACAAGAAATCAACAAATTAAATTTCTAGGAATTTTGGTAAATATTTTGAAAAGAGCTTAATATAAACTACCTCAGGTATCAGAAAACCTCAGGAAAATAATAGATACAATTTATGGAGTTTTCTCTTAATTATGAGAGGAATAGGGTTCCTAAATGAGTTAGTTTAGTAAATTTAATCATTTAAGGCAAAATGGACCAATAAGAAATTAGAATCTAGCCATTATAAGTAATAAAGGAAAAATTGGATTGATTTAGATTTCTAAATTAAGTCTTGACCGTATGATGAAGGATCAATGGAGAAAGCTTTAAGAAACTTCAAGAATAAACACATGGATGTTTAAGAAGCTTGAAAACTTGCCATTGGTCCACTTGTATGGTGAAAAATTAATTTTATCTTGTTTCCTTAGGAAGAACACGTGGGAAGTTCTAAGCATTATTTCAAAGATCCCAACGGTCAGAAGTTAGGTATATGAGATAGGAGTATACCTTTAAAATTTCAAGAAGATCCAACGGTTAATGAATCCGGAAATGTTATTTTACAGAAACGGGTTTTGGAATAAAAGAAAAGCACAAGACTTCTCTAAGTTTTGGCTATTCCACGAAAAAGAAGGGAAACTTAGTAAAGATTTCCCTAGAAGCTAGCCATTCACGTGAGAATTAAGAGGAATAAAGAAAATTGGACACTTGGAAGGTGGAAAAATAATAGCCAATAGGATTTGCATTAGTGGAAAGTTAAGATGATATTTTCTTCTACAAGCTTGCATAATCAATGTACAAATAAGACTTGCCCTCTAAGCCTAGCATTCACGTGTACATGGAGAAGAAAAGAGAATGATGTAGAATTCTCTTGAAAATGGACACTTGTAGGTTTAGGAAATACTAACCAATAAAAGGAAACCAAATGGAAAGCTAGGTAATAATAAGCCTTGGAGATATTTGATTCAACAAGCATATAAAAGGGTGTGGGAACAAAAAATTTGGCTGCCCTTAAAGGAGTTTCCAACGTGCCATTCTATCCCAAAAACACTTCCAATACCATACTTTCATACAAAGCAAAACCAAGGCTTTCATCCTTAACCTTCCACGTGAACACCTAGGAGAATTAAGAAGCAAGGCTATCAAATATTAAAAAGAAAAAGCTAGGTGCAATCTCCACTCCAACCTACTTCCATTTCTTTCAATAATATCTTTTATCCAAAACAAAACAAAAACCCACCCACTTTGGAAGCCACGTGAAGAACAAGGAATCCAAGGAGCAAGGCTATTCAATTTTGATGAAGGAAAACAAGGTATGGGAAGTTTATGATAAGCTAAGTTTGAATATAAATTATGGTTAGATTTTTATGTGGAATTAAGCTTTGGATGTAGGTGTTTGATGAGAGGTTTCAAAGAGAGCAAGATTGATTCAATGAGAAAATTAAACAAGTGACTTGATTTTAGTTTAGTAAATAAGGGTTGAATGGACAACTTAAAATCTAATCTAATCAATGAAATTTAAAGTAGTTTATAACTATCTATTTTATGACTATTGGTAGAAAATGATGGTTTAGAATTATAACTTTCTAATAAACTATTTTGCTACAAATAGTATGTTGGGCCAAAATCTCCTAGAATTCCTTGAACATGTACAATAATCTTGTTGCTAAAAATTAGACTAGAAACATATCTATTATATTAATCTTTACAAAAAAATTTTATAAAGAAGCCCTACCTTTCTTCCAAGTATTTTATAAAATCAAGCTTGTTTACCAAGTGGTTGATAAAAGGTTTCAAAGAAATAAAATGGGTCTAGGTGATGAAATCCGTGTAGTTGTTGTATAGTTTTATAAAGTTTTGCTTGTAAACATGTGTAGCTTGAGGATTCTTGAAGATTGATGAACTTTAAGTGGTTGTATGATGTATGGTGTATGAGAAATAAATTAAGTTGTGTATTATGTTGATATTGATAAGTGTGATGTGATGTTAAGATATTCTTTTAAAGTTGTGCTAAAGATGATTAAAAAGTCGTATGATTTAATAAGTGATGAAAATGTAAGACTTCTTTTTAAGAAAGTTGTAAAGTTAAACCATGGCTATGTGCTTAGGTGTTGTATAAAGCTTTATGTGTTGGTTGGAAAAGCTTTATGTGTGGATTAAATAAGCATAAGCCATGAGTTGTTGAAGATGTTGAAATTGTATGAGATGAAAGGTGAAGAATAATAATAATAAAAAGAATCATTCATGCATTTTCATATGCACATGCCTGGCGGGGGCTAGACCGTGTTGTTGTTGTGTTGTTGTTGTTGTTGTCAAATAGCTGAATTGAGACGAGCGTTCTGTGAACTGGGGGATAATGCCAGTGGGGAGACCACCTACCCATGATGATCACATGTAGTGTGGGTGTTCATCCTATTGCAACACTGCCATATCCCGACTCGATCGATCTAATTCCATGTTGAGCTATCTTGACTGTGGCCACTGATAAAAGAAATAACCTGAGATCTCAGTCATACATCATATAAAAAGATGAGCATGCATTCTATACATTACATGATGAGTATGTGGAATATTTGTTGATAAATAAATTGTATGACTTAATTTGTGTAATGAGTAGATGAGGAAATTTCATCTGTGGACAAATCCTCTGTGTTGTTATTTTATAAATATCTACGTATGTATTCTATTATATATGTTTTTATTCAAACTTTGTTTGTCATAGACTTACCCTATTTTGTGTCTGTGGTTGACACCTGTGATGACCCCAATTTATTTGGGCGAGCAGAGAAACAGTAAAGCAGTGACTGACTATGAAGTGAAGAGGATGAAGATGTATTGATGAATTGTATTAGATTTAGATTGGTTGTATTCTATGCAGGCATGAATTTGGAATGTATAATGAAATATACCTTGGACTGTATTGCTGGACTGTGCTTTATTCTTATAATTAATACCGTGGAGAGAGCGTATTCATTTATGATATGGACGACTAGGAGAACTTGCAAGCAAAGCGAAAAAATTTTCATGAAATTATAACAAAGAGAATTCTAATATAAAGAGGAAACGAAATTTCACCTAAAATCAACCAAACACGAGAGAGTAAGATGAGGCGTTACAAAATACATGTCTAAATATATTTACAAAGATCATATGTTTTAAAATAAATATCTATATCAATTAAAATTATATACAATATATGTAAATATAAAATTATTTAAATATATATTTATATTCAGATCTATTTTAACATATTGTAAAAATATTTATATATACTTATAAAAAATTTAAAAAATTGAGAATACATTAAAAAATTGTAATAACATTAAAATAAATTATAGATTGAAATTCAACAATCATTAAGCAGGAATAATTTGATGCCAGATAACTCAGATATTCAAAGGTAGGAAGCACCAATTTAAATTAATTATATATATATATATATATATATATTTTAGTTTTATAGTGACAAGGTCCTTTATTTTAATTTTCAAATTCATTTTATTTCTTTATTTTTTTAAAAATTTCATTTTAGTCTATTGTTTTTTTGACTGAGTTAATTTGGTCCTTTCAAAAATAGTGAAAGTGATAGTTTTAATTTTATTTCGAAACATTATTTTAGTCCTTTTTTTATTAATTTAAGACATAAAATTTAAACCAAGTTCGAACTAAAAAGGGTTATAAACATAGTAAAAGGTGAGTCTAATTAGCAACCAAAAACATTAAAAAAATCTAATATCATATTCTTATCTTTCACATGATTTTCATAAGATGTTATCACTTTTTTTATCCAAATTAAATTAAATTTAAAAATAAAAGATCAAAATAAAAATATTTTAAAAGATACTCCTTTTGTCCCTAATATAAGATCCTTCTTAAAAGTTTGTTTTTTCCTTTTTTATAACACCATTTTTTAATTTTTATATGAATTAATTATTTTTTTCTACATATCCTTATTTAATTATTCTTTATCTAAAAATTAATTAAAATAAATTAAGTGAATAGAGAAATAAAAAAATAATTTTAAAATAATAATACAATTAATTAACAGATTTAACGCGATTATTTAAATTAACTAATTTTATTTAATAACATAAATTAGTTGAAAGTATCAATTGAGGACGGAAGGAGTATAGAATCAAAATCAATATAAAAAATAAGATAAAAGATAAAAAGTATAATTTAACCATAATAAATCGTGCAAAATCTATAATTATCATATAAAAATTTGTTTAAATGAAAAGATAAATCAAAGATTCTGAGCAAAAATGCATATGTGGGGGCTGCGTGGGAGCGCGGCGTTTTGATAATTCCCATTTTGCCTTTGGGTCCCGCGTGACATCCAATTGAAAAATCCTACGGCGGTGTACATAATCATACACATTACTCATTAGTCATTACTCTTTTCAATTTGAAAATATTTGTTTCCATTTGCACTTTATCTTTCCTTTTTTATTTTAACCCTTTTTTATCGTTAGTGAGATTTTCACTATCATATATTTTGGTCTTCTTTATAGAACTATAATAAGTTTTTTCAATATCTGTTTCTTTAACATTTAATCTTCTTTCCCTTTCAATTTCTTGCTGAGAGACAGAGAGAAAGAAGTGACATGGTTAGTACATAGAATTCTTGTTTTCTGGAATCTGAAATTTCAAAGCTTCTAACTAGTTTTGCTCCCTTCTTTTTTTATTTATTGTGATATTGTGATTGCAATATCAAGATTATTGTTTGTTGATCCACAGCCTTATCGCATTCCTAAATTTTCAGTGCATTCTTGGTGCATGTGATTCTTGAAGCAATTCAAACTAGCCCAGTTTTTATCTCGAGTAATTATTTCTCTATTAGCATGGTGGAATATGGAGATTGTAAACTTGATTTATTAGTTTTTGGGTTGATTTTTCACCACATCTTGAATATTGAATTTGGGGTTGCAAGTGGGGTAGTTTATGCATGTAACTCTTTCTTGAATACTATTATTGATTATTGATATGCTAGTAATTTGATGAGGAAAATGGAGAATGGATTCTTGATCATAGAACTGTGTTTATGCTTGGTATATCAACTTTACAAGGTTTTATGAATTCCTTCTGATGTACATGGATGGATTTTGCAGATGGGGCAGAATCGTTTGGCAGAAGAAAGGAAAAGAGATTGGCTTGGTGCCCTTTTGAAGTGCGGCTTTGGATGTTGTGAAGAACACAAAGACATTAGGTTTAATGAGAAGAATGTGTTCTGCATAGACTGCGTTGCTGGCTTGTGTAGGCACTGCAAGGAAGCTCATTCTCTCCATAGAAGGTTTCAGATATACAAATATTCTTATCAGGATGTTGTGCGCCATTATGATCTTCAGAAATATTTTGATTGCTCAAATATTCAGGTTCTCTTCTCTCTTGTTTAGAATCAGTTCAGTTTCTTAAATTGTTGTTTCATTCATTGAATCTATGTTTTGATTGATTTATTTTGGTTGAGAAGTGATAACAGTTTATGAGTTTATGGAACTTTTATGTAGTTTTAATTGTTGGAATGTATTGTCTGTATAGCTCTATTAACTCTTTTTTTGTCCATTGATCATAGCCTTGTATGATTTACAGCATCTAAATTTTTCAAAAGGGTTTAATCTAGATTCCAGAAAAGCTTTATGTTTTAACACTGAGTTTGGAAACTAGTTAAAATGTAAAATATCACCTCAACTTCACTCGACAATGTGA
The DNA here is from genome assembly GCA_013407115.1 of Glycine latifolia. Taxonomy (NCBI): domain Eukaryota; kingdom Viridiplantae; phylum Streptophyta; class Magnoliopsida; order Fabales; family Fabaceae; genus Glycine; species Glycine latifolia. The sequence goes on from QARZ01041109.1 coordinate 97,093, forward strand.
AAGTTATAACTACTAGCTTAAGAGAAAACATGAAAAACCTCATCTAGATCGTGAAATCAAACACGCTATTAATCCTGGAGTGAAGTATATTACAATTAATTTTCTATTTCCATCATTTGTGGAATAAGGTATTTCTTTCCTTGAACTATAGATTAGTATAATTGGGGATCTTACTGCTTAATTGGACTATCTAACTCACAGATCCCAAATGACCTTTTAGTTTTTTAAGCTCTGAATTTGTGTTTCTAATTGAAAGATGAATGACTAATGATCTGAATTTTCTTCTTGCAATGGTGACATTTTTGGAAGACTTATGTGTCCAACAATGAAAAGATTGTTCATCTCAGACCCCGGACTTCAACCAAAGAATTCAAGCTAACAAGAAAATCCAAGTTTGATAATCTTTGCTCCGAGTCTAATGCCAAGGAAGCCAAAGTAGCAACACCTCCAAAGTGGGGTGGCACTTGTGAAGAATGTGGAAAGCATTTACAAGATGAGCGCAATCGATTCTGCTCCATTACATGCAAGGTAAAAACTTACTTACATTTAATGTTGAATTTACTCTTCACTTAACTTTTAAATCATTAATTTATGATCTAAATCACGTGCATTGTTAGATCTCAGTGCTTCCTCACCATGCACAAAGGATTCCAGAGGAGGGTGTTAACCAACATGATAACCAAAACTCAGAAACTGAGTCATCTATATCTGTAGCTGAGCCATATGAATGTTTTGAAGTTATGACTTTAAGAAAGCGCCCAAGGAAAGCCAACCCTCAGAAAACATGTTATTTTGTCTTCCCTTGTTGAAAATTTGTCCTTAGTTTTGCTTACAGTTCTATTTTTGCTTTACATTTTTGGAGAATAAGAAATTTTGGAACATTTGAGGAACCTCAAATCAACCCCTCTGTATCCCATTTTGTGGTTCAAAGTTGGGAATTCAGGAGCTTTGGAACTTGCTGAGATTGTACGGCGCACAGGGTTGATAGTAAAATTAAAGATGTATAGGATGTACTTTGGTTACTTTTGAATTCCATCCTTTTCAGCTCTTATGAACTGGAAATTAGTATCCCTTAATTTAATGATGCTTTTCAAACAAAATTTCTTATGGTGATTATGCAAACTTACAAGTTACAATATGCATATGAAGCTTAAACCAATCTGATTTTAATCCTATAATAGATTCATTAGATCATTTGATTCCAACCAATTTAAGTTTAATATGAATTACGCTCATATTTAGATAATTGTATTTTTTTCACAAGAAGATTATCCTATTAATGAATCAGATAAAATTATTACAAGTGACCAGGCTTTTCTTCATAGTACTTAATACAACTGCATACTCACATTTGATACTACTGATCATATTGAAACAATTCTACGTCAATTAATTTATGTGTTTGATAATAGAGAATTGATTTTTGAATCTAGTACTGGTATAGTAATAGTATTACTTTGTCTTTCTTTTTAGGATTTCCAAATATTTTTTTGTTTTAAATCACATATATTTTTTATAAAAAGTAATTTAATTCTAATAAGGTATAATTATAATGAGTAACAAAATTTTAATATAAATATATATTTATAACTCAAATTTGATATCACTTGTTACATAACTTTGCATGAATTTATCCATACACTTTGCTAGTACACAACTGCTTTTTATATCTTGTATGGCAATAGTATTACTTTGCCTTTCTTTCTAGGATTCCCTAGTTATCTGACAGATAAGTCATGGGATGTTGTTCTACGTATGTCTTTCATAATTGCATAATCAGGCCTGCTGCATCTCACACTATAGGGCAGCAACTATTGTGTCCATGTTTCCCTTTGAATGTGGCAGGCAAAAAGGACGTCAAACCTCAAAAAGTTGGTAGATGAATAGGATGGCAAAGATTTAGTGCCCCCACAACCAATTTGAAAGCCAAGTCTTGTGCGTGCTAAAGCACATGGACCTGGCCACTCTCACTCACCTTCAATTCAATTATCTAAATTTATTTTAGATTAAAATATGTTGAGTCCCAATAAATATTAAAAAGTTACGAACTTTTTTGTGAGATTTTTGGTATATTTTTTATTCTCATAAAATAATTGAAATATATTGTTTTTTTCTCAAAATTAAACTTGGACAAATCTAAACCTAGTGACATTTTTTAAAACTTAAATAAAATATATTTTTTATCCTCACAAATATTGAAATGTTCAAAATTTGGCCATGTAAAATTTTGATATTAAAAAATTGAAATATGTTATTTTTTTATCCAAAAAGTATTTATAATTAGTTTTATTGATGACTATGAGAGTTAGTGATTTATGAGGTTTAAAATTATTACAAAATTAAAAAAAATCACAAATTTGTAAATTATTCTTTTTTAACCTCTTTTCTTTCCTTACTTTCTTCAACTAAGAACAAAATTGTAAGAGTATAAGGAGGAAGATAAAGTGCTAAGCCAAGAAAAGAAATAACGAGCATATGAAAAATTTCTGAAAGAATATATAAGGGAAAACAAAATGCACCAAGTGAATTCTCATTGATAAGAATTTGTATAAACGATTACAAACTTGAATAAACATAAATGGATAATTAATTTTTAACAATGATTTTTTCAATCATGACTTCACCGGTTACAAACTTAATTTGAGACAGTAAATTAAATTCATTACAAATTTGAATAGGCCTTATAAGCAATAATTAATATTAATAATTAATTGTGTGGTAAAAATTAATAATTAATGTTTTTCATTAAAAAATATAAAACTACCTTTAAACATTTAATAACTTACAACGTTTGTATAAAAACAAAAAGTGAATAGTTTATTTGAAAGTATTTACTTTTTATGATATAAAAGTAAAATATATTGATGATAATAAAAAATTCAATAAAAAAATATATTTTAGCTTTTCTCATTTAGATGATAGTCAAATAAAAAAATATAATAAAAATTGATTAAAACAATTATTGAATAATATTGAATTTTTTTGTTCAAAATAAGAAAAGTTAAAATATATTTTTTATATAATATTTTTTATTCAATAATTTAATTTATATTTTATATCTTCACTTTACAATATTATAATTTTAACAAACAAAGCTATTTTTAGTTTTATTAAAGATAGAGTGTGGAAGACGATTAACTCGTGGGGAGGCAAGACTCTCTCTATCTATGGCAGGTAGGGAAGTGCTTATTAAAACTGTTGTCCATGCTATTCCTATTTATTGCATGAGTATATTCCAAATCCCTCAATCTCTAGGAGATGAGCTACAGAAGATGATGAATTCCTATTGGTGGGATAATAATAGAAGAGAGTCAAAAGGGATGAACTGGTTGTCAAGGGATAGACCGTGTGCGTTGAAGGAGGATATGATGATATGGGATTTTAGAATGTCTTTGTCTTTAATCTTGTCATGTTAGGAAATAGATGGAGAATTACAACTATCCCTAATGCTTTGTCATCAAGGGTTCTCAAAGCCAAATATTACCCAAGGGGGGATTTCATGGAAGCATTTTCAGGACATAATCCATCTTTCACTGGAGGCTAGGGGATGGGGTTAGTATTACTAATATAGCTTATATCCAGACTCCCATGTACCCGAGCATGGAAGATTTAAAGGTGAGTGGTCTTATTAATTGATTATCATTCGGGCCATTGGAATAATCCTCTCATTGATAATTTATTTGAGGCTGGTGATGTGCAAGCTATCCAACGTGTTCCTATCCTAGATAGATCAAAGAGAGAGATAAACGCATGTGGACCCATTCCAAGTGTGGTACTTATACTGTTAGGAGTGCGTATAGAATTATTCTACAAAAGTTCACTAATTATAATACGGTGAGTATGCATGGTGATTGGAAACTCGTTTGGGATTTGGAGATGCCCGCGAGAGTGAAAGTGTTTATGTGGAGGTTGTTTAGAGACTGTCTCCCGACCAAAACTAACCTTCTGTCTAGGGGGTTTAATGTTGGTTGTTGTGCCCGTTGTGTGAACTTGAAGTTGAGACTTCCTTCAATTCGTTTTACTCATGTGCTAGCCACACGAAGGTTGTTGGGAAAGAGTGCAGGTAAAGGAATCCATTGAGGCTCTGATTCTTTAGGCTGATTCTAGTAAGCAATTGGTGTTTCTATTGTTTAATCAGTTGAGCAAGGATAAATGAACACGTGTAGCTATGTTGTTGAGGAGCTTATGGTGGAGGAGAAATGAGAAGCTGTGGCAAAATGCAGTTGTTCATCGTGATGACGATTTTTATCAACGATGGACAAATAAAACTATGTCCCTCATTGTTTAATTGTTTAAAGGCAGCTCATTATGCAAAGATAAAAGAGAGATATATTATATGCAATCTTATTTTTACATATGCAAAGATATTTTTTGGATTCGAACCCATGAACAAACTTAAATCTAAACGTGAGTTCTGCACATGACATTCAAAAGGAACCTCGTGACACTTTTTAATAGTATTTGTGGAGGTTCCGGATACCGAGTTGGGTGTGCCAAGCTAAAATCTTTATGTAGCATGTATACGTACATGTAGGACGTGACTCTCAGTAGTCCTTGTTGGCGGATGTCAATATACCAGGTTCCTTACTCAGGGTTGTTCCCTTAGAGTTGTTAAGCTCACTCTTTTCTTTAGATATACCGGGTTCCTTACCCGGGGTCTGTTATTCTCCCTTTAGAGCTGCTGAGCTCAAGTCCTTCTAAAAGTGCCATCGGGTTCCTTACCCGGATGAGCTCGTGCCTTCTCGGAAATAGAGCCATCGAGTTCCCTAACTCGGATGAACTCGTGCCTTCTCGGGAAAAGAGCCATTGAGTTCCCTAACTCGGATAAGCTCGTGTCTTTTTTGGGAGAAGAGCTATCGGGTTCCTTACCTGGATGAGCTCGTGCCTTCTCGAGAATAGAGCCATCGAGTTTCCTAACTCGGATGAGCTCGTGTCTTTTTGGGATAAAAGCTATCGGGTTCCTTACCCGGATGAGCTCGTGCTTTCTCGATATAAGAGCCATCGGGTTCCTCTAACTCGAATGAGTTCATGTCTTCTCGATAAAAGAGCCATCGGGTTCCCCCTACTCGGTTGAGCTCGTGTCCTTTTCTTTAGAACGATAGGGTTCCTTTCCCGGGTTGGTTCCTTCTTTCGAGTTGTTGAACTTGCTTTCTTTTCTTTAGGGATACCGGGTTCCCTTCCCGTGCTTATTCTTTTTTAAATCGGTTAAGCTCGTTCCTTCCTTTGGAGCTGTCGGGCTCGTACTGTCTGTTTTTAATCGATTACAAACACTTATGTAATCGATTGCATAGTGCTAGGTCCGTCCTTGGTGTTTTGTAAATCCAAGGTCCGCCCTCGTCCGATCTTGTCCGCCCTTGTTCGGGTTCTTATCTCAACAATCTAAGTGCCAACCTGGACATCCAATACTTCACATCGGTTCTCTATTTTATGTTGAGTACTATTGATGTGTATGTTATGCACCTATATGGTAATGTTGGAACCTTGGAAGGTTGTTTCATGAGATGACGATGATATGCATTGATACCATGAGGGTGCATGGCAGTATCCTAGCCTTGGAAGGTTTGTTCCCGGGTCGGGCCATGCATTGATGGTGCCCATGGTTATCCAATGCGGGTGGATATACATAGATGCCCACGGGGGTGTATGGCATTATCCTAGCCTGGAAGAGTACATTCCTGGTCGGGTCATACATTGATGGTGCTGTGGTGATATACTATGTATAAACATGTGAGATGCCGGGACCGAGTGGTTAACCTTGCAAGGACCACGGTCAGTGCATCGATGATGCCCTCGTTTGGGACGGTGCGTATGTACATGGGGATGTATGGCAATATCCTAGCCTGGAAGAGTACATTCCTGGTCGGGTCATACATTGATGGTGCCCATGTGACATACTGCATTTGCACGACGGAAATATGATGATTGGCTATAGGGTACTGGAGTACTGGGGGGGCCACGTCTGTTGGGTACTCCTTTTGACACCCGGATGTTGATCACTATCGGGGGGGGAGCGACCTGTGCACAACAGAGTGACCCTGACAAGCTATTGCATCATCGAGACCACAAGGATGGGCTATTTCCGTGATGGTACCACATTGCACGCTGAGAGAATGGCAGGAGCATGCATCATGCTAGGCATTATAAGTTGATCTGTGGAAGGCCTGTGGATTGATTGTCCATGTTGACTATATGATGAAATGCTGGGATGATATGTGATATTGTGATATTTGAATTTTCTTCCTTAATTGATGTTATCTGTTAAGTGTTATTTTACATGATGAACTCATCTTTGCTTTGTTGTATCGTGTGGTTTGGTACCTATGATGATCGTGAACCGCGTTCGTGTGAGCAAACGGACAGCAGTAGGTGCTTTGGAAGATGACCATCTTTTTGGTTGGACTCGCCGAGTGGCCGGGATGTCGATGGACTAGATCCCAGGTAGGAGCTATGTTTTGCTCGTCACACCCCGTGTTTTGCTAATCACACCCCTGACGTTTAATTTCTTGTTTCCTTTGTAAAATACTTAATACATTTTAGACATGGTTGATTGTACCCAAAACTAAACCACGTTTCGTGTATATATATATATATATATATATATATATATATATATATATATATATATATATATATGTACTTGAGGTGTCTCATATGTATTTTATTTACGTATTTACTTTATGATGATGATTACTATGTGCTCGTGAAAATTTTTACTACAGATTTCCCTAATCAAATTAAAGTGATTTTCAAGTTAAACGTGTTAATGGCGTGATTAAGAGTTAGTGATACAGTAGTGACGAGGTAGGTCGTGACAACATCGACCTTCCCCCTCTGGTTCAGGGCTTCATGTCACCAAACCATGAATAAACATGGTTCGGTACAGGGAAAATGGGAAGTGGTACATCTCAAAGATGGCTACCAAGACTGGTCGTGGTGTAAGTTTTGCTGACATTATAATTTGTCTATTTATATTCATTATGATAGAGAACATGATTGACACTAATGCTTATATATTTTAATTTATAGTTTGATGGGCTGGAGATGCTGTACTTCGCGCTTGGTCATGAGCAGTGGTCAGGCTACACCCATGAGTGGGCGCATGAGGAGGTCGGTCCCATAATGTGTATCTTCAGAGAGAGTTGTCGCTTGGAGGAGGCAGGGTCACATGCCCCCCAATCCTAGCTTCAGGAGGAGCCACAAGTGTCTATTGGTGTTGGCCATCGAAGACAAGAGGGACACGAGCTAGAGCGTCGACAGAAACAGATGCACCATGTTCCTGAACCCATTGCAGGTCCTAGGCCTCGCACTCAGGGTTGGTTTAGGCCTCCACTTATAGGATCGACATACGACAGTCAGCCCTTGTATTATGAGTCTAGTCAGCAGGGCGACATGGGGTACGGGGGATTCAGTTCGCAAGGTCACATGCCTCCACCGGCTAACTCCCAAACCCAGCCTGTATATTTGGCCACTGTAATGCGATGGCATCCGCAGGTGTTGGGAGCAGTAGTGAGGTAACTCCTGCAGAGTGGACTGGCATAATGACCCTGTGATAATCCGGGTTGTCACATAAGGGTGTATGTTGGAACTCGGATAAGAAGGGGGTGTAGATAGAATCTCTTCAGAACCGGGTTCATGTGACCGGGTTGTCACCTAAAAGGGGTGTATTTTGGAACCCGGACATGAAAGGGGTGTAGATAGCACATTTTCAAATCCGGGATCATGATGTATGTAGTACTGATAGGAAGACCAGGTTAGTAGTACATGACCGGATTTTTGCCACGTAAGTGGTGTATATACATAGCACTTTTGGGGAAAAGCGCTAATGTATAGAAAGGAACCCGGACAAGAAAGGAAAGAGCGACCGGGTAACGAACTCGGTTGAGCTTGTATATTCCTTTTCCTAGAAGGACCGGGTTGTGGTCTCGGTAGAGCTTGTGTATTCCTTTTCTTTGAGGACTGAGTTGTGATCTCGGATAAGCTCGGGGGAGCTCGGAAGAGTTCGTATTTGGTTGACTTATAAGAGCTACCGGGTAGAGAGACCGGAAGAGCTCGTAACCCCTTTTGATAGAATTACCGGGTTAGGAACCAGAAAGAGGTTAGGAGGAATCTTGGATTGTGAAGTACCAAGTTAGGATCTCGGATTAGATCAGATGAGGTCGGAGGAGGGCGAAACCTTAGATGTACAATAGTACCAAAGACGGGTTCATATGCAATCAATTACACGAGTTTTGTAAGCATTCAAAACAGTCAGTACTTGCTGTTTAACCCGGACTTAGCCTTGTGGTTGGAATGAGTGCTTAGGAACCCGGGGCATGGTAGTGAAGTTTCACTCAATATATATATATATATATCCAACCCGGCAGCGTTAGTGATATAGAGAGAACTCGGCAATGTCAGTAGGGTTTAGAGAACTCAGGAAGTCACACGTAACTTGTTTAAGGTATAATAAATTGACTTGCCAACAGTAGACCTAACCCGACAGTCAAATATCTCTACATTTTCACTTTACACAAGTGACACGTGTTGACTCTTTGCTAGTTGTTTTGACTCGGGAAAGGTCCTTATATTACGATATGACGCGTGTCAATTTTCAGGATATTTAAGATATGCATAAGTGAGATATTTCAGTACAAAATTTAATTTCACCGCCTTTGCTAAAACACTTTCTCTCTCTTACTCCATATGTCCTCCATTGTTAAAGTGAGAAAAGCTTCTTAGATAACCATTCCCTAATCTAAACACCTTCACCTCCAACGTAAGAATTAAAGAGTATCACCATACAAACTAGTTTCCAACCTTTGTTAGTTGTGAAAATCATCAGGTGAAGAGATCATTTCTATAGAAGAAAGTTAAAGTTTCAACCTTTAAGAGTTAGAAGGCACGTTAAGGACATCTAAGCTTGGAGAAGTTGTCATTTAGCCTTTCTTGTGGTTTTTAAGGTAAGATATGTAACTTTCATAGTATCTTTTGAGTTTTGGGTTTTGAGAGGAAAAATGACCCATATGAGTTAGGGTTGGTTTTGAGTGATGTTTCTTTGGAAAAGTATGCTTAGGAGGTTGTTGTGATGAAGGTTCAACCTTGAAAGCTAACTTTTCTGGGTTTTGGGTATTTTGTTATGCGCAGATAGATATTTGTGGGGTTTACAAGTCAATGGTTAGTTGGTTATGCTTGAGATTTGGAAAAGAACTGGGTTCTTTTCATGAAACAGTTGAAAACCGTTCTTGATATCTTGCTTGCCTGGTGTAGGGCTTGATACAGAAGATATCGGTGGTGGTAAACATGGGACTGAGATGATAAGTGCTGGAATAAGAGAAGGTAAGCTCTCTGTTCTTGGGAGTTGGCTCTCTTGATTGTGTTCCACCATACTCCTGGGGAGTTATGGTTATTGTATGATGCAGTACGTGTATTTAAATTATGTGTTACTGCTTTTTGATTGAAACATACATGTAAATGATTTGCATTGTGATGTTTGTATTGTGATTGAGGAAGTCCTCTGGCCAGGGAAGCGGACCATATATGAAAGTGTAAGACTCATCCGAGATGAGCTTCTCGAGAATTCATATACGTCCGAGTGCATGAGATGTGCACAGGTGCATGAGATGTGCACGATTGATATACATTTGTTCATGAGATGTGCACTGGTGAACTTGTATATCTGTGCTGGAATGGCACATGGGTGTGATTATATACATGTGATGTTTATGAAAGCCAGGATGGCCGTGTTTTTACTAAAAGGCCGGGATAGCTATGTTTTTATGAAAGTCGGGATGACTATGTTTTATAAAAGGATGGGTTGGCTATGTTATTGTAATGCCTATTTAAATGCTATGTACTGTGGAACTGAACCAGAGGGAGGTGAGTCTCCAAGAACCCTAAGTTTACTAAGATTGTATCTAACCCCGGTTGGGGATTATATTTATTGCAGGTGATAGCCAAAGAGCGGGGGACGAGGTCTGGGGTAAGAGACCCGAGTAGGGGTTGTTTGGTGGATCTCAATTGATAGGCCGGGTAGGCCGAGGCCGAGTTGGCCAATAATTTAGGATCCTGGACAAGAGGACGAGGCTGGGTTCGAGGAAGCAGATTTTAGAAGGCGGTCTTTGCGAGTTGGTTGACTCAACTTTATTGTACTTTTGTAACCCGGTATGGGTTTATTTATGATGTATCTTTTGAAATAGAACTCGGGTGTCAGGATGTATATCAAACTCCATACATAATGTTAGATTATATTGCATGACGTATGATGATGTTTTATTTATTTTATGTGCTTCCGTGTTTACTTAGGTTTATTAAGTATTTGCTGTGCTTACGACCATATTATAATGTTAGTGAACCGGATGCATACGGGGTTGTTACAACTGGTGCCGACATTGACGAGATACTCTCCCAGCTTGATTATTCTACAGAAGGTTGTAGGGGTTCGCCATCAGATGTACCATATGCCACCCCAGCTGCTGAGGATTCCCAGCCCTCATCTACAAAGCAAGCCACTCCATGTCCACCTCCCTATGAAGACCCTTTTAAGGCAGACCCTTCTCAGCCAGGCCGTTCTCCGTGACCGCGTAGACGGAGGCTACCTGATCGTCAGGCGCGTCATTATTAGTGGCCACCAGAGTCTTAGTTTTTGTGCCATTTCTATTTTTTTATTTTAGTTTGTTATAGATTTTATTTCTTAACCTACATTTGTTTTGAACATTTTTTGTAACAGTTATTTTAATCAATCCACATAATAAGAATTACAAACACCATCAATAACAATAATTGATATGAGAGGCAAATAGACAAACTACAATAAACAGTACTTAATAAAAGAAAATAACGGAACAAACATTTTAAATAACAATTACAATTGAAGATAACCAAACTTCATAAACACTATTTAATACAATGAATCATTCTAGTCAGCATCATGACCAACATCTGCAGTGGACATGTCTTCTTCCATTTGGGTAACTGGTTTGTTAAAAATAGCTAAAATCTCAATTGGACAAAAACGTTTCCAGTAGTTGAATTCTGCTAACATCTTTAACATGGCTTCATCGCTTATCAACTCTATTATGTGATATTCAATTGTGTAGTCTGAATATTTTGCATGGGCTGGCTGTCGAAAAAACAATTTTCTTACCACCTGTGAGTTGTGAATTCCATAAGGGGGAACCCCAATAGGCGCAACTTGCTTGATGACATCCTTGAGTGTTTCAATGTTGCATCCTGAAGGAATTTCAAACCTTATTGGATTTGTTCCAGTGAAGGAATAACCCACAAAACCGCCTTGTCGTGCTATGTTCCACTTGCCGTTGTAATATAGCATTGCATCATGTGTTGGGACGATAGTGGATCGAAGTAGGTTTAGTATACCATCGGGTGTTCTGTTGATGGTGCATAATATTTCTATAGGGCCAACACTTGACATTTGGTCATTGCACATTAACATTGTGCAAACATCATCATCATTTGTGAGTTGTAGAGAATAAAAAAAATATGGCTGACCTGCATGAAGGGATGGCTGTCGGTAGTAGATTTCATCAACAAAATGGTCATTGGTTAGCAGAAGGGTGTCATGCATCCTACTCTTGAGTGTCTGAAAAGAACACTCATTAGGAACTTGCATTGGTATTGGAGTAGGACATTGAAAAGAAACACCAGTTTCGTTGTGTTTCATTGATCCATTTGGAAAAATAAATGCTAATTTGGAGTTACCAATGGTCTGACTGCTTATTTCTCCTAAGAATGCCATAGTATTCAGATTGGATTTCGATTGCTGAGGTATGTTATGTGGGAGTGTCTGGCTTATATAGGGGTCAATGACGCCCAAATTTAGGCGTGTTCAGGCATGTCCTATTTGTTAGGTGTGTTCAATGACGCCCTATTTGGGCATGTTCAGTGACACCCTATTTGGGCGTGTTCAGTGATGCCCTATTTGGCCCTCATTGACTCCCCATAAGCATAAAAAGTTTCAAAACAGTCCCAAATTTATATTACAATTTTATTTATGAATCTCATGTTTGGGTTTAGTGTTTAGGGTGATTGGTTTAGGGTTTTCTCCTGAGGGTGTTTGGTTTAGTGTTTAGGGTTTAGAGCTTAAGGTGTTTGTTTTATTTTTTAGGGTTTAAGATGTTTGGTTTAGGGATTATGTTTTTGTCTTTAGGCAATTGTGTTTGGTTTAGAGGGTTTAGGCTGTTTGGTTTATGGTTTAGGGTTTAGGGTGCAACAACGCCAGAGCCCCATTTTCGTCTACCTAATTTGTTATTTAGTTTTCCATTTTGAAAACGTGATTGTCGTATGTGTAATCACATGCAAAACATGATGAGTAATATCACCTCTCTCAACCAAATACAAGGGTAAGACAACATATTTATAAATGAAATACATTAACATAACATTAATTAAACAAACATCAACACAAAATAATGAAATAGCACGGCGATCAGGACAAGCTCTCCGATGATGTCCAACTTGCTTGCAAATTCCACATTCGACGCGTCTTTGAGTTGTTTCGACTTCGTCCATCTCGTTACATATTCTGGTGGACCTTGGACGACCCTTTGCATGTAACATTTCCCTGTCAGGTATGACAACTGGATCTTCACTCGGTGGAATAGCACGTTCATTACCAATTGGCTG
>QARZ01041109.1:110113-123435 GCA_013407115.1 Glycine latifolia
CATGGCAATGAATAAGCCTGAACCAAGTTACTTACGAGGAAGACATCATCCACATACTGAAAAGGATTCTGACAAACATGTAAAGCAGCAGCTGCGGTGTGACTACATGGGTATTTGAAGGCCTTAAACTTGCCACACTGACAAAAATGCTTTGTCAGGTTTACTGAATATGACATATCCCAGCCCTCGTCCACCTCAAATAATGTTTGATCAACGTTATATGTGCATACATGATGGCCTGTAGTAAGGGAATGATTATGCCTCAAAGCATGAACCACATATTTGCAATGCTGGTGTGAATGCTCAAGCTGTGAAGTAGCCGCCTGACCCCTGCATACAAAATAATGAACCAATCGGGTATACATGTGCTTTACAAGAGCAGTAATAGGCATGTTCCTTGCTCCCTTGAACACCCTGTTCACTAATTCAAACAAGTTTGTTGTCATATGATCATATCTTCTCCCCTCCACATCATATGCACGTGTCCACTTTTCCTTAAGGATGTTGTCAATCCATTCTGCAACCTCAGGACTGGTATCACGAAATCGTTCAAACGCTATGTCAAAATCAACCATAGAGGGAGTATAACCTGCAGAATAATAATACCATTAACACTATTCCGGTTACAGATTTGTCTCAGCTTAATATATTACAAATAGTTGTTAACATACCTAAAGTCATGAGGGTCTTCTTCAATTTTGCATTCTTGAACCTTTGATTAAAATTACTGGGAATATGACGAAGGCAAAACACGTGATGCACAAAAGGTGGTTGCCAACCGGCATGATTCTCCACAGCAGATATTATGCTCCAGTGCCGATCTGAAATGAGACATATATTTTGTATTTGGGTAACGTGGAAGCGAATGTTAGCAAGGAAGTATTCCCAGGCTTCCAACGTCTCCCCCTCAACAATGGCAAATGCCAGTGGCAGACATTCATTATTTTCATCTTGACTCGTGGCAATCAACAATTTTCCTTTATACTTGCCATATAAATGATTCTCATCAATTTGAATGATGGGTTTGCAAAATTTAAAAGCCTCACAACATTGTCTAAAATTCCAAAAAAATGCGATGAAACACATGCTTTGCCCGTATAAGTCGATGTGCCACAAAATAAGCATTTGTTTGAATATCAAAAAAAGAACCTGGTGAAAAACGAAGCATGTAGTTGCACCACCTGGGAAAAATGCATAAGATTCTTCCCAATCCCCATAAATCATTGTCATTGCTTTCTGCTTCGCATACCGGGCCTTTCCATATGAAACTTTAAATCCATGCGCATTGGTGATCCTCTTCTGAACTAATGCAATTGACATAGACAGTTCCTCCTTAACCATTCCTAACAATGAAATTGTACCCTTGACATTAACAACATACCTTAAAAAACAATATTTTTCACATAGAGCAAATTTAATAAAAACATACCTACTACAAGTGAAGCAATAACATCATCATCAAATTGCCTATGACCCTGTGTAATATGGTCATTCAGGCAATTTTGTTTTCCACCCCATCTTGAAACAAGCCTCTTCTCATCGTACGTTGGTTTAATTACCCTAACCCTCCAAGGGCAACCATCGTTGTGAGCAACACACTTCATGCTAAACTTGTTAGGCTTGCTCTCAACAACAATTGCTTCTTGATGCTCCTTCATGAGGTTCCACTTAATTGCAATTTGTGCGTCCTTTTTGGATGCAAATTCCTGTTTAACAAACAAATCATCCCCTAATTGTCATGGACCTTGCACTGAACCCGAACCCGAAGCAGAACTGGTAAAAGATTCTTCTTTGCTTGGATGATTCCAATCAATATATGTGTAATGTGAAATTCCATCCCAAAAAGGAATGACCTCAGCACCTGCACATACAAAATCAGTTTAATAAACATATCAAGCAAATAAAATACTATAACATAAATATATACATATATGACTACATTCTCATTGATTTCGGTCATCTAAGATACCTTCAACATGTTGTTCTGCTTGAGTAGATCCAACATCCGCATGATGACGGATTTGAGACGACCCCACATCAGTATCTTCTTGGAATTCAGTCGCATGCACACCAGCATCCTCATCATTATTCGACGCACTAGCATCCTCCTCAAGAAGACGATCTTCCATTGCGATATTTTCATCATCATCATCCTCTTCATCGTCATCCATAACCCAAGTTGGGTCATGTGAATCTTCCTCAGACACGTTAACACCTGGAGCAGCATATGATGATACATTATGTGCAAAATTAAAAGCGACTGGCCTTATGGGTAAAACAACATCCTCTGCTGCGGTAAATCCATGTACAACTCTAACAAATCCTTCCTTGACTGCTTGAAAAATTCTTTCATTACCATTTCTATGTCTTCATCATCCAGTACTTGAAACCCCATGTATCCTTCGTGTCACCATAATCTTGCCGTCAGCAAAGTGATACGTTGGTTGTCTTTTAGACCTAATTTTTGACGTATCTTCTTATGCAATTCACCCAGTGTTGATTTTTGATTGATACGTGTTGGCCTATTATCCCCTTCAAAAGCAACACCCCGTCGCCCTTTAACTTTCCTTCCATTAAAAAATAGCACAACACGAGCACTCTCACTACCTGAAGTCATTTCTTGCCATCAACAAAAACAAAAACTTTAAATATCAAGAAACAATACAATAATAGGAGATTTAGAAGATAACCTGTGAAGAAATGGATCAGGAGAAGCGGTTTAAATAGAATTTGGGAGGTCAAACATGCCCAAATTGGACGTGTTTGACTGTCCCAAATTTCAAAATATTTTCCAAACAACCCCAAATTTCAAAATATTTATTAAAAAAGTCTTATTTATTAAAATTTGCCATTGTTACACATCCTAGTTTTCTTTCTGCGCGCATATAATCTACAGGTTTCAATTTCAATTTGAAGGAGTATATGGACACTAGACAATTGCAATTACAACATTGCTATTCACACACATCTATTTCAAGCTGTTACGTTGACCGTGTTGTGCTTGTGCATTTTGTGATTTTGTTTAATTTCCTTCAATTGATTTATTCATTATATATTAATATATCATTCTATTAGTTTTGTGTTTTTTTTTTTCTATAGAAATTTATGTGTTTTGTTTGCTCACCCATTGTTTCAATTCAATGAATTGAATAAGTATTTTAATTATGTGCCACCTGCTGTTGATGTCTTTGTTATATAATTAATGGGTATTGTTTTCAATTGAAA
Organism: Glycine latifolia; assembly: GCA_013407115.1. Lineage (NCBI taxonomy): Eukaryota > Viridiplantae > Streptophyta > Magnoliopsida > Fabales > Fabaceae > Glycine > Glycine latifolia. Next base: position 113,339 of record QARZ01041109.1, read on the forward strand.
TTGGTATATTATTAATTTATTATGCAATTGCTCTTTTTTGTCTTTCTGATTGCGTTAGCTATTGTTAAGCTCCTGGTTGGCAATTTCTATTGTTATATTTAATTTCAATAATTTTATTTAAATGGTTGCTAGACTCGGATGAATACAAGACCGTGCAATGAAACGTTTAATCTTGGAGTCTATGTAAATTACATGTGAAATTTGGTGGCTACATATTGTTTACTGGATGATGAATATGACAATCTTAAATATTTTATAGAACAAATGAAAAATTAATCATTATCAATTGTTTCAAATATAAAATAAAATAATTAAATGGTCATTTTTAAGTGTGCATTAGCTGAATAGTTGTTGAGTTTTTTTATTGAATGGGTATGTACTACTTTCCGCTTGCACTAGTTCACATGATTCAAGTTTAATTATCGTATGGATTTTAATTGTTATAATAGTTGTATATGGGATTTCTTTTTAATTGTTGAATTGCAGTGTGTTAATTGAAATTGATTTAATTGAGGGCTCATTTGCTTGTCATTAGATGTTATATGTATTGCAAATGAATATAATTTATGTATTGTTGCCAATGCCTACGCTATTTGCCTAAGATTGAAAAAGTGATTCATGTACACAACCTGTTATTTGTTTGGGTGGATTGGTATTGAAAAATAAATTCATAAAAGACTAATAATTTTCACTGTTGGGACTAGAAGTGCGCAGGGTTACATTAGAAAGTCTATCATTAAGCCAATTTACGTTGTTACTATCAAGTAGTCACTTTTGAGAATTGATAGTTGCTAATTTCAATTGCATTTCAACTTCTTGTTACATTTACCCATTTAATCTAGCCTATACATTTATTATTATATATTTTTAATTAAAATGGGTATTGCATATTGTATGTGAATTGATTGAGCTACTGTTACGTTCTAATTTCAATTGCTATTGAATGTTATAGCATTACAAAGATATCAAAATCATCTTAACTACTCCCTCTTAATGTAATATCTTCTTCTAGATTCTTTGTTAGTTCTTACTATTTGATTGACATTCAATTTCTTAAATCTAATTTATCCTAATTCTTTGTCAATTAGAAATTTTCTTAAAGATTGTTTGATTATAATAACTTGATAAATGTCATATTTAAGTTTGTTTAACTCTCGAGATGATTGGAAGTGAGGAGCTTGTCGAAATGAAATCTGACTAATATATTAGTTAGATGACTCAAACAACTATGGTATAATACCTTTCCAACGTTTACAAATTCATGAGTAAACCATTTATATAACTACTCTTTCTATAACTTTTATAAAATGATAAATGAGAATATAAAGTTTTTTCATATTAAAATTATAGTATCTTTGGGTTGTTTTACGTAAATAATACTTTTTTAATAAAAAAATTATGAATTTGGGATTGTTTTTGAAACATATTACAAATTTGGGGCAGGGAGGCATGCCCAAAATGGGCGTGACTAGTCACGCCCAGATTAGGCATGACTAAGGGGGGTGTCACGCCTAATCTGGGTGTGACATTTTGGGTGTGTCTCTCTCTTTTATACGCTGAAATTTTTTACTTTTTCGTCACTTTTACTGTCTCGCCTTCTCTCTAAAAGTTTTTGAAGTCTAGGTTTGTGAGTGACTTATCTCTGCAGCGAAGCTCTGCCAACAAGTAAGTTAATTTATTAATTATGCATATTAGTTAATATGTTATATTATTAAATTGTTAGGGCCATGTGAAATTGCTAGTGACTGTTACGTATAACTATTTTAGGGTTTATGATTTAGTTTTGTAGAAAAATGTTAGGTATTAGGGTCTAGGGTTTAGTTTAGTTTAGGGTTTAGGGTGTACGGTTAAGGTTTTAGTGTTTAGGGTGTAGAGTGTAGGCGTAGGTTTTAGTGTTTAAGGTTTATGGGTTAAGGTTTAAGGGTTTAAGGGTTAGGGTATAGGGTTTAGATTTTAAGGTGTAGGGTTTGGTTGTTAAATTAGAATTAGTTTACTAAATTTATTTAGTTCAATTTAAGGTTTAAGGGTTAGGGTTTAGTTTAGTTTTGTAGAAAACTGTTATGTATTAGGGTCTAGGGTTAAGGTTTTAGTGTTTAGGGTGTAGGGTGTATGCGTAGGTTTTAGTGTTTAAGGTTTAAGGGTTAGAGTTTAGTTTAGTTTTGTAGTAAACTGTTATGTATTAGGGTCTAGGGTTTAGGGTGTACAATTAAGGTTTTAGTGTTTAGGGTGTAGGGTGTAGGCGTAGGGTGTAGGTTTTAGTGTTTAAGGTTTAAGGGTTTAAGGGTTAGGGTCGGTTAGGGTCGAGGGATTAGTTTTTAGGGTTTAGGGTTTTAGGGTTTAGGGTTGTTAAAGTATCTCTATGAATCTCTGTTTTATTGTTTTTTTTTTTGTAACCCGAACAATGTCATTTATCTTGTTTTATGAATTTATTTATTTATCAATATGGCAATAACATATTCTAACAAATTTTTTTAAAATTTATCTCTACAGCGAAGCTCTGCCAAGAAGTTTTTGTTTTTGTTGACTGGAAGAAATGAGTTCAAGTGGTGAGGAGTTTGCTCGTGTTGTGTTATTTTTTAATGGAAGGAAAGTTGAAGGGAAACAGGGTGTTGTTTTTGAAAGGGAGAAAAGGCAGACACGTATTAAGCGAAGCTTAACACTGGGTGAATTACATCAGAAGATACGACAAAAATTAGGTCTGCAAGACGACCAATGTATCACTTTGCTTACGGGAAGATTATGGCAGCATGAACAGTACATGGGTTTTCAAATTGTGGATGATGAAGACATAGAATTGCTAATGGAAGAACTTTTCAAGGTGCCAAGCAAAGATTTTCTAGAGTTGTACATGGACTTTACTGTAGCAGAGGATGTTTTACCCATCAGGTCAGTTCCTTTAAATTCTGCTATGCCTACATCGTTATATGCTGCTCCATTTGTAAACGTGTCTGTGGAAGATTCACATGACCCAACTTGGGTTATGGATGACGATGAAGAGGATGACGATGATGAAAATATTGCAATGGAAGATCGTCTTGTTGAGGAGGATGGTACTTCGTCGGATAATGATGACGATGCTGGTGTGCATGTGACTAGATTCCAATCAGACACTGATGTGGGGTCATCTCAAATCCGTCTTCATCCGGACGTTGGATGTACACAATCAGAACAACCTGTTGAAGGTATGTTACATGACTGAAATGAATGATGAAGTGGTCTAAAATTTGTATATGTGTATGTTATAGTATTTTAGTTTGCATGATATGTTTATTCAACTGATTTTGTATTTGAAGGTGCTAAGGTCAGTCCTTTTTGGGATGGAATTCCTCATTACACATATATTGATTGGAGTCATCCAAGCGAAGAAGAATCTTTTACCGGTTCCGGTTCAGGTTCAGTGCAGGGTCTATGGCAATTAGGGGATGAGTTGTTTGTTAAACAGGAATTTGCCTCCAAAAAGGACGCACAAATTGCAATTAGGCGGAACCTCATGAAGGACCATCAAGAAGCATATGTGGTTGAGAGAAAGCCTAACAAGTTTAGCTTGAGGTGTATTGCTCATAACGAGGGTTGCCTATGGTGGGTTAAGGTAATTAAACCAGCATTCAGTGAGAAGTGGCTTGTTTCAAGATGGGGTGGCAAACACAATTGCCTGAATGACCATATTACACAGGGTTATAGACAACTTGATTCTGATGATATTGCTTCACTTGTAGTAGGTATGTATTTTTTAAATTTCCTCTATATGTCTTTAATAATGGTTCTTTAAGGTTGTTCATTTTAATGTGAATGTTACATTTTCATTGTTAGGAATGATTAAGGAGGAACCGTTTGTGTTGATTGAATTGGTTCGGGAAAGGATCACCCATTCATATGGATTTAGAGTTTCATATCGTAAGGCCTGGTATGCTAAGTAGCAAGCAATGGCAATGACTTATGGGGATTGGGAAGAATCTTATGCATTTTTGCCCAGGTGGTGTGGCTACATGCTTCGTTTTTCACCAAGTTCTTTTTATGATATTCAAACCAATGATTATTTTGTGGTACATCGACTGGTACGGGGAAAGTGTGTGTTTCATCGCATGTTCTGGACTTTCAAACAGTGTTGCGAGGCATTTAATTTTTGCAAACCCATGATTCAGATTGATGGCACTCATTTGTATGGCAAGTATACAGGGAAATTGTTGATTGCCACGACTCAGGATGACAATAATGAATGTCTGCCACTGGCATTTGCCATTGTTGAAGGGGAGACCATGGAAGCCTGGGAATACTTCCTTGCTAACATTCGCTTCCACGTAACCCAAAGGCAAAACATATGTCTCATTTCAGATAGGCACCGGAGCATACTATCTGCTGTGGCGAATCATCCTGATTGGCAACCACCTCATGCTCATCACGTGTTTTGCCTTCAACATATTGCTAGTAATTTTAATCAAAAGTTCAGAAATCAAAAATTGAAGAAGACCCTAATGAATTTAGGTATGGTTAACAAGTATTTTGAATATATTCAATGGATATATCTGTAAGTCGAACAGTGTTAATGGTATGATTGTTTTGCAGGTTATACTCCCTGTATGATTGATTTTGAGGTAGCGTTTGCACGATTTTGTGATAGCAGTCCTAAGGTTGCAAAATGGATTGATAGCATCCCCAAGGAAAAGTGGACACGTGCATATGATGTAGAAGGGAGGAGATTTGGCCATATGACAACTAACTTGTCTGAATCAGTCAACAGGGTGTTGAAGGGAGCAAGAAACATGTCTATCACTGCTCTGGTAAAGCACACGTACAACAGATTGGTTCAGTATTTTGTAACGAGGGGTCAGGCGGCTATTTCACAAGTTGATCCTTCAACACGGCATTGCAAAAATGTGGTTGATGCTATGAGGCATAATCAGTCCGTTGCTACAGGCCACCAAGTACGCACATGTAATGTTGGTCAAACACAATTTGAGGTGGAGGAGGGCTGCGAGGGGTCATATTCAGTCAAACTTGCAGAGCGTTTTTGTCAATGTGGCAAGTTTAAGGACTTCAAATACCCATGTAGTCACACCGCAGCTGCTGCTTTACATGTTCGTCAGAATCCTTTTCAGTATGTGGATGATGTCTTCCTGTTAAGTAATTTGGTGCAGGCTTACTCATTCCCATGGGAGCCAATTGGTAATGAAGGTACTATTCCACCGAGTGATGGTCCAGTTATCATACTGACAGGGAAATGTTGCGTGAAAAGGGTCGTCTGAAGGCCACTAGAATACGTAACGAGATGGACGAAATCGAAACTAGTCAAAGACGCCCTAGATGCGGAATTTGCAATCTTGTTGGACATAATCGGAGAGCTTGTCCTGATCGTCATGCTATTTCATATTTTTTTAATGACGTTTCTTTAAATAGTTGTATGTTAATGTATTCCATTTTAAGGAATTACAAATTAGTTTAAAATATGTTGAGCTTTTCATCATTTGACAATTCGCAATATAAACATTGTTTAAGAAATGAAAAGTACAATAACGCCATCAATTGAAATAACAACAATTGAAATAACCACACTTAAAAAACACTACTTAATAAAATGAAAATAACAATAACAATTGAAATACGAAAATAACAAGACTAATTAGCAGTTTCTCATGTGTTGTGCAGCTGACATGTCTTCTTCCATTTGGGCAACTGGTTTGCTAAAAACAGCTAAGATGTGTATTGGACAAAAACGTTTCCAGTAATTGGATTCTGCTAACACCTTCAACACATCTGCATCGATCATCAACTCTTTTATGTGATATTCGATTGTGTTGTCTGAATACGCGTAATGGGCTGGCTGTCGAAAAAAAAAATTTCTTACCACCTGTTAGTGGTGAATTCCATAAGGGAGAACCCCAACAGGCGCAACTTGCTTGATTACATCCTTCAGTGTTTCAATGTTGCATCCTGAAGGAATTTCAAATCTTATTGGATTTGTTCCAGTGAAGGCATAACCCACAAAATCGCCTTGTCGTGCTATGTTCCACTTGCCGTTGTAATATAGCATTGCATCATGTGTTGGGACGATGGTGGATTGAAGTAGGTTCAGTATACCATCGGGTGTTCTGTTGACGGTACGTAATATTTCTATAGGGCCAACACTCGACATTTGTTCATTGCACATTAACATTAAGCAAACATCGTCATCATTTGTGAGTTGCAGAGAATGAAAAAAAAAATTGCTGACCTGGATGTAGGGATGACTGTCTGTAGTAGATTTCATCAACAAAATGGTCACTGGTTAGCAAAAAGGTGTCGTACATCCTACTCTTGAGTGTCTGAAAAGAACACTCATTAGGAACCCGCATTGGTATTAGAGTAGGACATTGAAAATAAACACCTGTTTCGTTGTGTTTCATTTATCCATTTGGAAAAATGAATGCTAATTTTGAGTTAGCAATTGTCTGACTGCTTGTTTCTCCTAAGAATGCCATAGTATTTAGATCGAATTTCGTTTGTGGAGGTATGTTGTGTGGGAGTGTCTTCCTTATATAGAGGTCAATGATGCCCAAATTTAGGCGTGACACCCCTCTCTGTCACGCCTAAATTGGGCGTCTTTAGTCACGCCGTATTTGTTGAGGGTGTTCAGTCACGCCCTATTCGGTCGTGTTCAATCCCGCCCTATTTGTTGGGCGTGTCTAATCATGCCTTATTTAGGGTTGTTAAGTGACGACCAATTTGTTGGGTGTGTCCAGTCATGGAACTAGTTATGCAAACTGCGAGTCTTCAGCTTATATACTACTGTTTGGAATCGAATGTTGTAACGGCCTAGTGGTTGAGGGGTGTGTGTGTGTGTGTGTGTGTGTGTTTTTGTTTTCATTAATGCAATATTTATATTCATTGGCATACAGCGAAGCATAAAAATGTTGTATGTGACTGGTCGTGCTATGTTAAGACAAGAAATAAAACCATTACACGAAAATGTTGTTATAAATGTCTGAATATCAAATAAAGTCCATTACAAACCAAAAAAAAATACTAACGTTAAAAAAAACTAAAACTATGACTCAGGTGACCACTGCTGATGACGCGCTTGACGATCGGGAAACCTCCATCTACCACGGGGCCAAGAAGAGCTGCACCAGAAAGGCCTGGCTACGAAGGGCTGTCTGAGATGGGCCTGACTGAGAATGACCTACATCTACAGATGGGTATGGAGTTCCCTGATCTAGCGATGATGGGCGAAGATAATCAGGAGGCAGGGTACCATATTGTGCATGTCCTAGCCAATCCCCATAACCGGCCAGAGTATAATCAACCTAACACAACAGGTTGTCAATATCATCAGCACTCCAGTCCGTAGCAGGAACGTCACTACTTGTCCCACAGTCCGCTGATGCCATGGCCAAAGTAGTAGCATAGTACACATGCTGTGACTGGGAGTTTGCCAGTGGACGAAAGTCACTCTGGCTACTACACCCCTGATACCCCATGTCCCGCTGCTGAGTTCCTTGGTAATAGAAAGGCTGACTGCTATATGTAGATCCTATTAGTGGAGGCCTATAAAAATCATCAATGCGAGGCCTGGGAACTCTTGTGGGCACAGGAACATGGGGCATGGCTTTTCGGCGACGCTCTATTCCATGTCCCTTCTTTCTCCCACGGGGAACATCCACATACACCTATGGGTCCTACTGAAGCTGTGATGGGGGTACACGTCTCCCTGGCTCCTCCAAGCGGCAGCTCTGTCGAAACATGCACATAATGCGACCCACCTCCTCGTGCAAGTACTCCATGCTGAGTCCCGACCACTCCTGACCGCCACTCGCAAAGTACAGCATCTCCAGGCCATCAAACTACAAATTACAAAACAAATTCATTAGTCAACACAATAACGCCATGATAATGGAAATTATTTTCCAAATTAAATTTAAACAACACTTACACCACGACCCATCTTGGTAGCCATCTTCGACACATATTGTTTCCCATTCTTCCTGAACCAAACCATGTACTCATGGTTTGGTGACAACAACCCAGTCAGTAGGGGAGGCAGCTCTATGTGCCGGTCCCTAACCTCCCATCGGCGGATAAAGGGTCTCAGCTTACGGACCCAATTATCATGTGGTTTACCTCGCAATGAGAGGTCATACACACCCTTCAGCTTCCTCGGCCTTGGTGGGATTGGCTGATCCCTCCCAAATTGCCACATGCATCTATCTGACTGAGAATACTCAACTGTGTGAAAGCATATAACTGGAGTAGTAGTTATCCACAACAGTTGCTCGTGCTCAGATGCACCAAGGAAGTGGTAGCCTGCATATGGTTGCCAAACCACCTGAACAAAACAATGAAACACACAATTAGGAAATAACAACGACAAAAAATAGCAATTATCCAAGTCAAGTGACCAAAACTTATATAAATAACAAAACGTACCTCATCTCGAGCAAGGGAATCTAATGCTAGTCGATACCAAAGAAGCTCGTGTGCACGAAACTTGCCTAAAGCATTAAACCTAATTTTAAAATAACTGACATTAGACTACTTATAAGACTCGTTAATACATATAAGACTCATTAATACATAGTTAATAAAAGAAAATAAGAACACATACCTGTGGCCGTAATGCCACTCCTGGTGAGTAGGCTGAGGAATAGTTGGAGCAATGGGTGGGAATCTGAGCCACGCCCATATCTGGAGAAGCACAAAACACCCACCAATGTCACTTCTATCTACATCTGTGCACTCGCACATTTGTCTAAACAAATGTGCAAGGACCGCAGAACCCTAGCTATACCTACCTATGTCTCCCATGTCCCCTATCAGCAAAGGGACATAACGACAGCCGATAGTGCTTCCCCCGAATCTGTCGCATAGTAGCCATGCTCCAATGATACGCGCAAAGTGTGACTTCGTAAACCGCATGACTTCTACCAGATCCCCAGCTACCTCGCCCCAATGCGCATAATGCCTATCAAAGTATGACAGGCACAAGAATCCTTTTTTTAGCTCACCCTCCTGAGGAGGATGACCAAACACGTCCTCAATGATGGTGGCCCACTCGTCTGACTTGACTCCGGTTACGACATTCCCGTCAGTGCCTAAACCTAAGATACCAGCCACGTCTTGCAACGTGATGGTCATCTCTCTCTGCAGCATGTGAAATGTATGTGTCTCTGGTCTCCACCTCTCAACCAGAGCACTGATAAGCGCAACATCGATCTAAAGTCAAATTAAAAATAATCAATTCGTATGTACACTTATAAACAAAATCATTTTTAGGAATTACTTCATATGTACAATTGTTCAATTCATAATTTTATACCTGAATATGTCGTATGCGTGCGACATGTAGGAATCCAGCCTGTCCTAACATCGTCGCAACCATTGCAGGTATATTGTCACAATCTGGACCCCCCGCGACTTTACAACGTCGCATCTTTAATACTCGACAACTGTCCTCGTTCCACATAGTCTGTGAAACGTGAGTTCTCTGGGTACACCTCAGCAAAACCCTTCACTTATACGGGGTAGGAATCCTTCGCACGTGGTGGAGCCTGACACTATTCAGATTAGGGAGAATCTGACTTGTCCTACACGACCAGTGCGGATCCTTGACCGTCTAGAGAAGCAGATCAGAAGTAAGACCATTCCCTTAAAAAGGGGGGTTGAATATAATAACCTTGATTTGTAAAAAAAAAAAAAAAAATCCTGGCCTGTGAATAGTACCACGCGATTAGCGTGGATACGGCGCCGTTAGCGTGGGAGACGCGCCTGATTGGCGCGATTAGCGTGGATTATGGCGCGGTTAGCGCCAGAATGGCCCTGGAAGCCATTTCTTGCGCTATGTTGGCGCGATTAGCGTGGATGATGGCGCGGTTAGCGTGAGAATGCTCCAGAAAGCCATTTCTTGCGCATTCTTGGCGCGATTAGCGTGGAGAGTGGCGCCAGTAGCGTGGGGACGCGTCCAGGACCCTATAAAAGGGTTATTTGGACGGGTTTCTGGCCCAAAATTCGTTCTTCTTCTTCCTCGAACTTCCTTCTGTCATTAACGACCAGAGAAGCTTCATATCTTTTCCATACTTCATCTAAACACCTTCTACCCAACTAGGAAAGTGATTAGAACCTCGAGA
>QARZ01041109.1:133435-169743 GCA_013407115.1 Glycine latifolia
ACCCTAATCCCTAACCATTAAACCCTAAACACTAAGTAAATTTAGTAAAATAATTTTAATTTAACAACTAAACCCTAAACCCTTAACTAAACCCTAGACACTAACACCCTAATCCCTAACCTTAACCCTAAACTGAACTAAGTAAATTTAGTAAAATAATTTTAATTTAACTACTACACCCTAAACCCTAATCTCTAAACTAAACCCTCAAAACTAAACCCAAAACCCGAACCCTTAAACCCTAAACACTAAGTAAATTAGTAAAATAATTTTAATTTAACAAGTAAACCCTTGACACTCAAACCCTAATCCCTAACCTTAACCCTAAACTGAACTAAGTAAATTTAGTAAAATAATTTTAATTTAACTACTACACCCTAAACCCTAAACCCTAAAATCCTAATCCCTAAACTAAACCCTCTAAACTAAACCCTAATCCCTAACCCTTAAACCCTAAACACTTAGTAAATTTAGTAAAATAAATTTAATTTAACAACTAAACCCTAAACCCTTAACTAAACCCTAGACACTAACACCCTAATCCCTAATCTTAACCCTAAACTGAACTAAGTAAATTTAGTCAAATAATTTTCAGTTAACTACTACACCCTAAACCCTAAGCTCTAAAATCCTAATCCCTAAACTAAACCCCAATCCCTAACCCTTAAACCCTAAACACTAAGTAAATTTAGTAAAATAAATTTAATATAACAACTAAACCCTTAACTACAACCTAGACATTAAAACCCTAATCCCTAACCTTAACCCTAAACTGAACTAAGTAAATTTAGTAAAATAATTTTAATTTAACTACTACATCCTAAACCCTAAGCTGTAAAATCCTAATCCCTAAACTAAAGCCTCAAAACTAAACCCCAATCCCTAACCCTTAAACTCTAAACACTAAGTAAATTTAGTAAAAAAATTTTAATTTACTACTACACCCTAAACCCTAACCCTTAACTAAACCCTTCACACCAACACCCAAATCCCTAACCTTAACCCTAAACTGAACTAATTAAATTTAGTAAAATAATTTTAATTTAACTACTACACCCTAAACCCTAATCCCGAAACTAAACCCTCAAAACTAAACCCAAATCCCTAAAGCTTAAATCGTAAACACTAAGTAAATTGGTAAAATAAATTTAATTTAACAACTAAACCCTAAACCCTTAACTAAACCCTAGACACTAAAACCTTATCCCTAACCTTAACCCTAAACTCAACTAAGTAAATTTAGTAAAATAATTTTAATTTAACTACTACACCCTAAACCCGAAACCCTAATCCCTAAACTAAACCAAAATCTGTAACCCTTAAACCCTAAACACTAAGTAAATTTAGTAAAATAATTTTAATTTAACAACTAAACCCTAAACCCTTAACTAAAACCTAGACACTAACACCATAATCCCTAACATTAACCCTAAAGTGAACTAAGTAAATTTAGTAAAATAATTTTCATTTTACTACTACACCCTAAACCCTAAGCTCTAAAATCCTAATCCCTAAACTAAACCCCAATCCCTAACCCTTAAACCCTAAACACTAAATAAATTTAGTAAAATAATTTTAATTTAACAACTAATCCCTAAACCCTTAACTAAACCCTAGACACTAACACCCTAATCCTTAACCTTAACCCTAAACTAAACTAAGTAAATTTAGTAAAATTATTTTAATTTGACTACTACACCCTTAACCCTAATCCCTAAACTAAACCCTCAAAACTAAACCCAAATCCCTAACCCTTAAACCCTAAACACTTAGTAAATTTACTAAAATAATTTAATTTAACAACTAAACCCTAAACCCTTAACTAAACCCTAGACACTAACACCCTAATCCCTAACCATAACCCTAAACGGAACTAAGTACATTTAGTAAAATAATTTTAATTTAACTACTACACCCTAAACCCTAAACCCTAAACCCTAAAATCCTAATCCCTAAACTAAACCCTCAAAACTAAACCCTAATCCCTAACCATTAAACCCTAAACACTAAGTAAATTTAGTAAAATAATTTTAATTTAACAACTAAACCCTAAACCCTTAACTAAACCCTAGACACTAACACCCTAATCCCTAACCTTAACCCTAAACTGAACTAAGTAAATTTAGTAAAATAATTTTAATTTAACTATTACACCCTAAACCCTAAGCTCTAAAATCCTAATTCCTAAACTAAACCCTCAAAACTAAACCCTAATCCGTAACCCTTAAACCCTAAACACTAAGTAAATTTAGTAAAATACTTTTAATTTAACAACTAAACCCTAACCCTTAACTAAACCCTAGACACTAACACCCTAATCCCTAACCTTAACCCTAAACTGAACTAAGTAAATTTAGTAAAATAGTTTTAATTTAACTACTACACCCTAAATCCTAAACCCTAAAATCCTAATCCTTAAACTAAACCCACAAAACTAAACCCAAATCCATAACCCTTAAACCCTAAACACTAAGTAAATTTAGTAAAATAATTTTAATTTAACAACTAAACCCTAAATCCTTAACTAAACCCTAGACACTAACACCATAATCCCTAACCTTAACCCTAAAGTGAACTAAGTAAATTTAGTAAAATCATATTAATTTAACTACTATACCCTAAACCCTAAGCTCTAAAATCCTAATTCCTAAACTCAACAATCAAAACTAAACCCTAATCCGTAACCCTTAAACCCTAAACACTAAATAAATTTAGTAAAATAATTTTAATTTAACAACTAAACCCTAAACCCTTAACTAAAACCCAGACACGAAAACCCCAATCCCTAACCTTAACTCTAAACTGAACTAAGTAAACTTAGTAAAATAATTTTCATTTAACTACTACACCCTAAACCCTAAACCCTAAAATCCTAATCCCTAAACTAAACCCTCAAAAGTAAACCCAAAACCCTAACCCTTATACCCGAAACACAAAGTAAATTAGTAAAATAATTTAAATTTAACAACTAAACCCAAACTCTTAACTAAACCCTTGACACTAACACCCTAATCCCTAACCTTAACCCTAAACTGAACTAATTAAATTTAGTAAAATAATTTTAATTTAACTACTACACCCTAAAACCCTAATCCCTAAACTAAACCCTCAAAACTAAACCCAAATCCCTAAAGCCTAAACCGTAAACACTAAGTAAATTAGTAAAATAAATTTAATTTAACAACTAAACCCTAAACCCTTAACTAAACCCTAGACACCAACACCCTAATCCCTAACCTTAACCCTAAACTCAACTAAGTAAATTTAGTAAAATAATTTTAATTTAACTACTACAACCTAAACCCTAAACCCTAATCCCTAAACTAAACCCTCAAAACTAAACCAAAATCCCTAACCCTTAAACCCTAAACACTAAGCAAATGTAGTAAAATAATTTTAATTTAACAACTAAACCCTAAACCCTTAACTAAAACCTAGACACTAACACCATAATCCCTAACATTAACCCTAAAGTGAACTAAGTAATTTTAGTAAAATAATTTTCATTTAACTACTACACCCTAAACCCTAAGCTCTAAAACCCCAATCCCTAAACTAAACCCCAATCCCTAACCCTTAAACCCTAACAACTAAATAAATTTAGTAAAATAATTTTAATTTAACAACTAATCCCTAAACCCTTAACTAAACCCTAGACTCTAAGACCCTAATCCCTAACCTTTACCCTAAACTAAACTAAGTAAATTTAGTAAAATTATTTTAATTTGACTACTACACCCTAATCCCTAAACTAAACCCTCAAAACTAAACCCAAATCCCTAACCCTTAAACCCTAAACACTTAGTAAATTTACTAAAATAATTTAATTTAACAACTAAACCCTAAACCCTTAACCAAACCCTAGACACTAACACCCTAATCCCTAACCTTAACCCTAAACTGAACTAAGTACATTTAGTAAAATAATTTTAATTTAACTACTACACCCTAAATCCTAAACCCTAAAATCCTAATCCTTAACCTAAACCCTCAAAACTAAACCCTAATCCCTAACCCTTAAACCCTAAACGCTAAGTAAATTTAGTAAAATAATTTTAATTTAACAACTAAACCCTAAACCCTTAACTAAAACCTAGACACTAAAACCCTAATCCCTAACCTTAACCCTAAACTGAACTAAGTAAATTTAGTAAAATAATTTTCATTTAACTACTACACCCTAAACCCTAAACACTAAAATCCTAATCCCTAAACTAAACCCTCAAAAGTAAACCCAAAACCCTAACCCTTATACCTTAAACACTAAGTAAATTAGTAAAATAATTTTAATTTAACAATTAAACCCTAACCCTTAACTAAACCCTTGACACTAACACCTTAATCCCTAACCTTAACCCTAAACTGAACTAATTAAATTTAGTAAAATAATTTTAATTTAACTACTACACCCTAAACCCTAATCCCTAAACTAAACCCTCAAAACTAAACCCAAATCCCTAAAGCTTAAATCGTAAACACTAAGTAAATTAGTAAAATAAATTTAATTTAACAACTAAACCCTAATCCCTTAACTAAACCCTAGACACTAACACCCTAATCCATAACCTTAACCCTAAACTCAACTAAGTAAATTTAGTAAAATAATTTTAATTTAACTACTACCCCTAAACCCTAAACCTAATCCCTAAACTAAACCCTCAAAAGTAAACCAAAATCCCTAACCCTTAAACCCAAACACTAAGTAAATTTAGTAAAATAATTTTAATTTAACAACTAAACCCTAAACCCTTAACTAAAACCTAGACACTAACACCATAATCCCTAACATTAAGCCGAAAGTGAACTAAGTAAATTTAGTAAAATAATTTTAATTTAACTACTACACCCTAAACCCTAAGCTCTAAAATCCTAATCCGTAAACTAAACCCCAATCCCTAACCCTTAAACCCTAAACCCTGAGTAAATTTAGTAAAATAATTTTAATTTAACAACTAAACCCTAAACCCTTAACTAAACCCTAGACACTAACACCCTAATCCCTAACCTTAACCCTAAACTGAACTAAGTAAACTTAGTAAAATAATTTTAATTTAACTACTACACCCCAAACCCTAAAACCCTAATCCCAAAACTAAACCCTCAAAACTAAACCCAAATCTCGAACCCTTAAACCCTAAACACTCAGTAAATTTAGTAAAATAACTTTATTTTAACAACTAAACCCTTAACTAAACCCTAGACACTAACACCATAATCCCTAACCTTAACCCTAAAGTGAACTAAGTAAATTTAGTAAAATAATTTTAATTTAACTACTACATCCTAAACCCTAAGCTGTAAAATCCTATCCCTAAACTAAAGCCTCAAAACTAAACCCCAATCCTTAACCCTTAAACTCTAAACACTAAGTAAATTTAGTAAAATAATTTTAATTTACTACTACACCGTAAACCCTAAACCCTAAAATCCTAATCCCTAAACTAAACCCAAATCCCTAACCCTTAAACCCTAAACACTAAGTAAATTTAGTAAAATAATTTTAATTTAACAACTAAACCCTAAACACTAACACCCTAATCCCTAACCTTAACAATAAACTAAACTATGTAAATTTAGTCAAATAATTGTAATTAACAACTAAACTCTGCACCTAAACTAAACTAAACCCTAGATCCTAATGCCTAACAGTTTTCTATAAAACTAATTAAATAATATGGCTCTAACCATTTTATAATTCAATAATATAACATATTAAATATTATGCATAATTAATAAATTAACTTACTTGTTAGCAGAGCTTCGCTGCAGAGATAAATCACTCAAAACCTAACAGAGGTGTGCTTCGGAAACTTTTAGAGAGAAGACGAAACAGTAAAAGTGGTGAAAAAGTAAAAAAAAAAATGCAGCTTATATAGGAGGGAGACACGCCCAAAAATGGGCGTGACTGGTCACGCCCAGATTAGGCGTGACACCCCCCTTAGTCACGCCCATTTTGGGCGTGTCTCCCTGCCCCAAATTTGTAATATGTTTCAAAACAACCCGAAATTTGTAATTTTTTTATTGAAAAGTATTATTTTGGTAAATTTGCCAGTATCATCCTAATATCACATTTTGAATCACTTTCTAAGTGTAACAATATAATAGAATAATTATCTATATTTTATTTATTACACTAAAATAATTATGTTAATAAAAATAATTATCACAAAATATTTGAATTTCGAAGAAAAATTTAACAAAAAATAAATAAACAAAATCCAAAAGCTCGCAACTTGCTTAAGGTTAAACTTGGACATAAAATTAGAATACCAAAAATTCAAGCCTTTTTTGCCCAATGCATTCATATATAATTAAAGACATTTTTCTATTATTAAGTGTTACAAGATAAAAAGAAGGTTGTACTAACTTTTTTCACATATCTCTTTATTTTTTTAATTACTGATAGTAATATTAAAAAAATTAACATGCGTGTGTTACATGAGTATTTATCTAGTTAGACGTAACTTTCAAACAAACACGTCCAATTACATGACTTTGACATGACGGCTATCAAGAGATAAATGATAGGTCTATAAATTCAATATTGACATTTTTTCATGATTTACCCAATTAAACAAGATAACGATAACTCAATATTGAGACAGATTTTCAGATAGCCAAATAGGTAAAAATAGATACACTCAACTATACATTATTATGTTAATAATGATTGAAAATGTTAAGAAAAAAAATTTATAAAAATTATTTCAGTATCTTATATTATATGTTAATTATATTGTTACAAATTTATACATATGAATATGTTAAATTCAACATATTTGTATGACTAACTATTATTTTCGAATTGTAAATAATTAAAGGATATTAGAGATCTAAAGAATGTGTTGTGATAATTGGACATGCTATTAGAATTATGATAAATTGCAAAAGTAAAGGAAGCCATTGTTAAGAAAATATATATTTTAATGATAATATAAAGTTATTTTTATAAATAGTTTAGTAGGATCAAAACATAAAGTTAAGCAACTTAAGTAGAGGAACATGTGATAGGCAAATGTGAAAATGACTAAGAAGCTTCTTTGGGCAGGCATGAACGTTGCTCGTTTCCATTTCTCTCATGGCACCTATAACCATCATCAGGAAATGAACAACACTGGTATACTCTATGTCATCATACTTGATACTAAGGTAGGTTTTTTCAAATTTTTTCATGATTTACCCAGTTAAGATAGTAGAGATCTAAAGAATGTGTTGTGAGAATTGGATATGCTATTAGAATTATGATAAATTGCAAAAGTAAAGGAAGCCATTGATAAGAAAATATATATTGGAAGGATAATATAAAGTTATTTTTATAAGTAGTTTAGTAGGGTCATAACATAAAGTTAAGCAACTTAAGTAGAGGAATATGTGATAAGCAAATGTGAAAATGACTGAGAAGCTTCTTTGGACAGGCATGAACGTTGTTCGTTTCAATTTCTCTCATGACACCTATAACCATCATCAGGAAATGGACAATACTGGTATACTTTATGTCATCATGCTTGATCTAAGGTAGGTTATTTTTATTAAATTTTCTTATTCATTAACACTTTTATTCCCATGACAGCTCTATTCCATATGGTCCTGACGAAGGATAATGAAATATAAAGAATAAAATAAGCTTGTGAAACCTAACAGAGAACATGATAAATGTGATTATTTTTGTTAATATAGTAGATAGTATATAGATTATGTGATCCCAAAAGCAAGAAAATTATGTAGCAATCATAATATAAGAGAATTTTTGTACAATGAAGTCAATAAACCTGTCATGTATGTCATAATTAGTTGAAAATGAATTTGGTATATATACAATTTGCATATGTGGATGAATTTGTTGGTAGCATAACTTTGACCAAAAAAAGGTAGGACTTCAAAATGACATCATTTGTTGCTAAACAGAATATTTTCAGTTATGAACTTAAATTAAAGAAAACAACTGAAAAACTTTATGCAAAATTAATGCTCTACTAATACACTTCCCACTTGTTTAGCTCTTTTCTTTTAATTTACTCAAGTAATATATTCATTTCTCTCTATTTTGTCATGCATCTTTTCTTCACTTCTATTTGTGTCAATGCTCACTTTTATAAAGGTCCTGTATCAAATTTCACAATTGAACATTTCATTGATCATTTACCCGTTCACTTATATTTCTGCAATAAACATCAGTTTCCATTTACTAATTTTTTTAACAAATATAATTGAATTATTGATTATAAATAGGAGTAATATTAACAAAAGATAAGCAACAATAACCAAAGATTGTTTTTGCGAAAAATTCCTATCCTATAAGATAATACCGAACCAACGGAATCAACTGAAAAGTTCTCATATGTAAAGTTGTCTCAAAAGTGTCATAAATTTAAAAGTAATGAGAAATAAGGAAACATACCCAAAAATGTCATTTTGACATTTGATCAAACACATAATTTGTAACCAACAAATCAGTCTAGAACAAAATCAAATAAATATATAAAAAATTCTCCAATTACCATTTATTCTTATAAAGACCCGTTTAGTATCTATTTTCATAAAATACTTTAACCGATAGGCCATATCAAATAAACCTTTTTAACAAATTTAGCCCATATTCACAATATTAGAGAAATTTTGATGAAGGAGAAAAAAACAAAGAAAGTAATTAGGCCAAAACAAAATCAACCAAGAAAATAAAAACTAAGAAAATTGTTCACTTTTGTTGCTACATATCTCTATAAATCATGAAAAAATTAAGAAGTTGTAGTCATAGTGGCTGACAAAGGTATCTTCAACGAGGGTTGCGATGTTGAATTATTAACGGAGAAATAAAAAGATATTTCACTGGTTTATTTTTAGAAGAGAGAGAAAATAAATTGAGTGAATGAAGAAAGTAAGAGAATAGAAAAAAAATGGTGAGAAGACAGAGAACATCAAAGAAGAAGAACGTTTTAGAGTTAAAAAGAGAGAGAAGATGATAAGGAAAATATTTGAACACACATAACTCTTAAAAGGATAGTTAAAACAACATATCATCTAGACTGGAAAGATATTTAAAAAACTGCAAGATCTAGCATAGTTTATTAATGACAAAATGGATGTGTAGCAAAAATAAGATAAAGAAAGAAATGAAGTTCAATAATAATTTTTTCTTCTTGTGATAATATACCTCTATTGAAATCAAGTCATAAGCAATTGATACTTAAGGTTTTATTTTTTGTCACGCTTGTGCAAATCTGCCAATAATTAGACTTAGCCAATTGAGTTAAGAACCAACAACATTGAGAAATATGAAGGACCCAAAGGAGAAAATTGTAGAAATCATAACATAAAATGAAATGAGACAACTGCACTCTAGACAATTGTCAAGTAAATTAATAAGAAAAAGAAAGAAGTGAAGTTCAATAATAATTTCTTCTTCTTGTGATAATACACCTCTGTTGAAATCGGACCTTAAACAATGGATCTACTTAAGGCTTCATCTCTTGTTACGCCTGTGCAAACCTATCAATAATTAGACTAAGTCAATTGAGATGAGAACCAACAATATGAGAAATATGAAGGACCCAAAGTAGGAGATTGTGAATCATAACATAAAATGAAAGGAAATCACTACACTTTTCTCGACAGTTATTAAATAAATAAGAGACGAATTACTATATCACTAGTGATTTAGAATCTTTTCGAAAGGAAAAATTAAAATAATATTGTGATTTTGTATTTTTGTAACTGGCTAATACGATATCCTGCATACACAGGTAATACCACTGGCTATGTGTTAAAGAGATAACGTGTGAGAGGGATGAAATAAATGATATAATGAGTGTTTAAGATTTAAAAGAAAAATATTAATTTACTTATCAAAAAGGGGTGCAATTAGCAAGTTTTACTTTGAAAATATTAGAGTACACTTATAAAAAAGGGTGTGCAATTAGCAAGTTTTAATTTGGGAATATTTATTACAAAGGGGTGCAATCAGCAAATTTAAAATTTCGACCAAAAAAGAGAGATGTCCAATTACCATTTTGACCCTATTTTTTGCCAAGTGTCAATGATATATAATATCCAATTTTGTAATTTTGGTGGTACTCTGCTTTCAATATATAGATAATGAAGCAAACTTGGTTGAACTCAAGTTCAAGTCAATCATAATTTGTTTGACTTTGTGTCATGCTCACTAAGAAAACAAGTTCATTTTGTTGGCTCAAACTAAGTTCACTATGACTCTAATAGAGTCACTCTATGAGCTCACATCATTATGATATTTACACACTTTAGTCTAACATAATTTAATTCAGCTCTAATTATATTTTTTTATTTTTTATCCTAGTATTTGATAGTAGGTTTAATAGAACATTTGTGCTAATTAATGTTTAAATTCAAATTTAAAATTCTCTTGCGAAGTAAAGGTAAAAATCCCCAAATTTGAAGTGTCACTTTCTGGGGTAAACAATATTTGCAAAGTTAAGACAAGGAAATATAGTAGCTCAGGAATTAGTTCTTACCCAAAACTTTAGAATTGAGTTTGTTAAGAGACAAGGAAATATAGTAGCTCAGGAATTGGCAAGGGGGCTATAAATCTACATAGTCTCCATTATTTTGATAATATTCCAACTTGTATTGCTGTTCATATTGATAGTGAAATGATACAAGTTTCTTACCGTAAAAAAAAATAGAAAGAATTTTGAGCCCAAACTGATGTAATAAAAAGCTAACATTCTGACCAATGACAGAAACAAATAATAGTGGCTTTTGCACATGTTCTTAGTTAAGATGAGCCATGTTCATGGTTATGCATGATAATAGAACGGTAACAATGGCTTTTGTAACTAGTAAGTACTATATTGTTAGGGAATCTCTACTTCTTCTATTATGTTAAAAAGATATGAGTAATGCTATCCCCAGTCCTCTTATCAATCTTCCTTCAAATCTTCCCGTTACCTTATGAAGTAATATTAAACGATAAAGTAAATGAAATGATTTTTTCTCTTAACTTAAAACCAACTTTTCAACACAAAAACATTCATCATATATGTCTGTGATTTCCCTGCGACAGTATAATCATTTATATTCGATATGCAGTAAAATGAAACTATACTCGAATAAAACATACCATTAGAAGAAAAACAAGGTAATATTTATACACTTGATCACCCAATTTATTTGTCATCGATCCAACTATTGAGCATACATGCTACCATGCAGGTACAAGAGATATAACGAGAGAGACTTAAACAAGAAAGGCTTCACATCACACAAAAACTTTATCATGATTCTACTCTTCACCAAGGAAGAAAACAGTGGGCTTTTTGGGCTCAGTGATCTCCACAGTCCCTTCCAACATCTTGGCCACCTTCCCCATAGTGGGCCTCAACTCAGGCCTATCTTGCAGACACCACATTGCAGTCTTCACCATCCTATTAACCATCTCAAAGTGTGCCCTACTATCATAAGCATCCCTAATTTGCCCATCCAAAATCTCCTCCAGTCTCATCTCCTTAAACATCTTATCAAAGGCCCAACCAGGGAAGTACCACTCCTCACTCCTAACCACAGAACCTTGGATCTCAAAGTTCCTAATCCCACTCACAAGCTCCAAAAGCACCATGCCAAAACTATACACATCAGCCTTTGAGGTAATTGGGTCTGCAGTGATCCATTCTGGTGCCATGTACCCTGGTGTGCCCCTCCTCCTAGACATGGTCACCATGTCCTCTTTTTTCCTCAACTTGGCAAGCCCAAAATCTGATATCTTGGGACAAAAGTCATCACCTAATAGAATGTTCTCTGGCTTGATGTCACAGTGCAAAACCCACTCCAAACACTCCTCATGTAAGTAGGCAATGGCCCTTGCCACACCAAGGGCTATTCTGTACCTCATGCTCCATTCCAAAACAGGCCTTTCTTGTTGAGGTGTGTTTGGATTCGGACTACTTGATTGTTCCTTGAGATGGTTATTGTTATGAGACTTATTGACCCTGAAGAGGTACTTGTCCAATGATCCACCAGGGATGTGTTCATAGACAAGTATCCTTTGGCCCTTCTCAGCACAGAACCCCCACAGCCTCACCAAGTTGAGGTGGTGCATTCTGGCAATGATTGTGACTTCTGCCCAAAACTCAGCATCTCCACCTGTGACATTCTTGAGGCACTTCACTGCCACCACTCTATGGTCAGGTAACTCACCCTTGTACACATCTCCAAAGCCTCCTTTGCCTATTAAGTTGGAGAAATCTTTGGTGGCAGCTTTGATTTCTGAGTAGGTGAACCTCTTTGGTCCTCCAGCAGGGAGAAGCTCAAGGCCTAATGTAGTTGCCATGTCCCTATACTTGATGTACCTCTTGAGGAAGGACCAGAAGAAGGCCACCCCAGCAATGAGTTCTGCAGCAAAAAGGGTGCAGATTATGGCAATGTTCCTTGCTGTGGTGTTTGACTCCTTTGGTGGAAGTGGGAGGCTTATGTTCACAGGACATGTGGTTTGCATCACCTCAGTCAGGCCAATGAAGTTGGAAACTGATGACTCAGATTTGTCAACCTTCACAAACAAGGCAACCTCAGTGCCTGGTGACCAATACCCATATTGAAGATTAGTTCCATTCACCAACATACAGTAGCCAGATCCATCATACTTGAATCCAAACCCAAGACAGGTTTTTTCTCTTGAGCAGCTTGCCTCACAGATTGTAAAGTTATCAGCCTTAATACTTATCAAACCACCATCACTTGAGCAGTTCACATAATCAAGCCTCAGAAATTGGAAGTTTTGGGAAAGAGGGATTTTCCTTCTGCAACCCTTTTCCGGATCATTTTGGATTGTTGGTGTGAACCCAGATGGACAAACACAATAAGTGGAAGTGCTCAAATCCTCTTTGGGCACACAAATTGCATTAGGCCCACATTTGCCTTTGATTGTGCACATCTCCCATATCCCTTTCCAAACCTCAACCCATTGGTCTTTCTGTTCAGGGTAGAAGCTGTAGATCCTGAGATTCCCATCATCATCAAGGACCAGTTTTCTGAACCTGGGGTCACCATAATCTGAAGTGAGGAAAGAGTTACCTTGCATGCTCATTTTCCCATTATCATCCAAGCTCAGCAATTGACTTGGGGTGCTGTAGTATTGATCTGAGGTGGAGCTGAGAACCAGATTCTGTGACTTGATGAACCTGAATTTCCCATTGTTGGAGTGAAGCTCAAACCCTGTGCTGAAGTTCTGGTTGGGCAAAACGGTGCTGGTGGGGTTATTGAAGCTGTTCCATTCCCTAAAGAACAAGTTTCCATCGTCGCGGAGAAAAAGTTGGGTTGAATTGGAAGTGGATTTAGTAGTAGCATTTTCAGCACTTTGAAAGGGTGAACCATTGAGGAGAAGTTCACCTTTTGGGGTTATTTCAAGGGAGCCAGAAGTGTTGACTTGGACTGTGGCATTCCAAACAAAAGGGTTTGCACTTGGAGGCACTTTGGAGTACCAAATGGAGAAAGTGAAGAGATTTGAAGAGTTTGGAAGGGGAAAGAAGCCTGCAGTGAAGTTTTTGTTTGGAGAGAGAAGGGTTTTGTTCTGTGTTGGGAACCATGGAGAGTGTGAGATGTTGAAGGATGTGAATTGTTGTTGGGAAACAGAAGGTTGAAGATTGAAGAGGAACAAGAAGAAGGTGAAGAAGAAGGAAGAGGTGCAGAGAGCCATGGCTTCAAGCAAAGTTGGAATTGGTCAACCTTGGTGTGATGAAATGAGATATGCAAACATTGGTTTGGTTAAATTGGAATTAATTGGTTATTATTAATAGGTGGCGGCTTTGAGATATTTGAGCGCGTGGATGTGGAAGAAGGAAGGTTGACTTGACTATGTGATATGTCATTGTTTGCTTTATCGTGACTGTGGGGGAACTTGACTGACTTTGCTATTTTCTGCTACATCTTTATCGACGGAGCAATGGTAATCATGCATTAAGCTTCAAAATAAGTAATTTAACAGTAAGATAAAAAAAAAGTATTTGATAAAAAAAATTAATTTCATAGATCCAAAAAAGAATAGAAACCAAAAAAAGGAGAAGAGAAAAATTGAGAGTAAAAAAACTAAAATAGATAGAAGAATCTCAACAGAGAAAAGAGCATAAAAACTTTTTTTTTTAAGTTCTTTCACATATTTTTTAAAATACTTATTTTTTATATAAAATAAGAGAATCTATAGCTGTCTCGACTGTACTATGGGAGGCTCTAGAGAAATCGAAATAGGAGAGCACTCATCCATGGAATCGTGTGCAGTGTGAAACGTAAATCATCATCGTCATTCTTAACGTAAGTTGCTAAATTTGGTAAGAATTTTTTAAAAAATTTGTTTGACATAAACAGTCCCTTGGTATCTGGAAATGAAAATGTGTTGTTTGAATGCATGAAAATGAAACCTTTGTTTATACAAATTATTTCTTTAAATTTAATATTTTGTAAAATTAATTTGTTTGAATATATCAGTTTAATTAAAAGTCTGAAGTTTGGCCTCTTCGAAATATAACTACGATAGAAAATTTTAACAAAATTCAATCCATATTGATTGCATATTCAATATGATACTCAAAGACCGTTGTTTTTAGTCAAAAAAATGCATTGCATCAAATATGTACTTGATTATGAAGACCAAATTGGCAAATTGCACAATCATAAACGCACTTGACTGATTAATATATACTGCGGGTAAATTTGGCTGATTACGGGGGCTAATTGCCTTGTTGATTTTCCGCAACCACTTGCACTTTAACATCCACATTATTGGTCACCATTCCACCAATGAGGTTCATATCTAACATGGTCTTCCAAAGTGGTCAATTCTATTATATTAGAAGAGGAAAGTTGACTTTAATAACCTTACGTCTGATAAAGAACCGGTCTCCGTTTTAGAATGAAAGAAAAATAATTACTTTAGAGCGCAAATAAAAAGAAAACATGAAAATTAACTTCATGCTTGCAAGAAAGGGAAAAGCTTCACGCTGTTCGGACCGTTTAGAAATGGTTTCGGCTCTGCTGAGATTAATGAAACTGATTTTTGGGCTCAACAAATATGTTATGGAAAGTTCTATTTTACCAAGAAGATTGCTGGTGCAAGACTGCCGAGAGGGATAGAAAATCCCCACAAGAGGGTAATATTAAATATTTCTAAAAGGAGTGTTAAAAGGATTGGACATCATATTTGACTAAATTAATTACTGAAATCCATAAAAGAATTACTGGTTGAGTTGAGTTGAGTTGAGTTGGAATAGAATTGTGTAATTTTCTTTACAAACTCAACCCAAATCAACTCAATCATAAATAGATTGGGTTAGATAGATTCATATTTGTAAAATATTTTTTATTTTCTAAAAAGAAATTTAAAATAATAATATATTTTTGTCTAAAACTTTGTAAGTATATAATTATTAAATATACTTAAAAAAAGATCAAATTGTATTATGTTGCCATGAAAATAAAGTATTATGTTGCCATGAAAAGACATAAACAAATTTAAGACAGATGACAAAACTTAAAAAAGAAAAAAATCATGAATAATTTAATTTAATAAACTATATCAACTAAAAATTCATGTATTTTATATTTAATAATTAATTTATATAACAATAAATTTAATTATAAATATGTGTTAGCTCGAGTTTTAAAAAATAAAATTTATTATTTAGTTTGATTATTATCAAATTTTAATT
This sequence comes from Glycine latifolia, assembly GCA_013407115.1. Lineage (NCBI taxonomy): Eukaryota > Viridiplantae > Streptophyta > Magnoliopsida > Fabales > Fabaceae > Glycine > Glycine latifolia. The sequence goes on from QARZ01041109.1 coordinate 149,104, forward strand.
GAATTATGTCCTATTTGACTCAAATACTTAGAAAATCCAAATTTGGTCGGATTCGTAAACACGACTGACTCCAATCATTTTAAGTATTTTCTTAGTGCATGATTGCAGTTGGATAATGACTCTTCTTTTTATGGTTGAACGATGGTGCTTAGTAATAATTGTGAAGGGAGTTTTTTAGCTTTTAAAATACATTTTTTTTAGTTTTTTTACTACGACATACTCTCTCATTCAATTATTACAATGACCCATCTCTTTCTCATTCTCGAATTTGGATTCTCGAATGTTGAACAAAAGTTATTTCCTCTAAAAAAGAGGAACAAAAGTTATAGTGTATTTAGTTAATTGGGTTGTTGGATTAATAATGTGTTATATTTTGACAATGTGTTTAAAAAATTAATTTTAATTATTTACATTTAACTTTTATTTCCGTTGTTCCAAAATAATTATCTTCCTAGATTATTTTATACATACCAAGAAAAAATAATAAATAGATGAAAGAAAATAGCAATTTTACAAAATTATTTGTTAAATCAAAAGATATTTGTATCTTCAAATGAATCAGAATCCTTAATAATTTGATTAGATGTAAACAAATACAAAGATTAAAAACTAAGTCTCATGCGCTATCATGATCTAATATAATATTAAAGATGATATTTAAGACTTCATTTAATATTTTATGTTTAAGATCTGTTTTACATAAACATTATCCTAAGATCTATTGAATCCTATGAAGAATAAATGAAGTTAAGATTTGAAATTCCTCAATCGCCATCAAAAGAAAAGCTATGTTGCACAAACCTGCTCTAACAAAAAGGAAGTGATTTCCTAATATAGTGTTCAACATGTCAACGACAAAGAGTGGACTTTCTACATGAATAAAGGACATACATTTAATGCAAATAATAAATGTTTCAACAGTCACATTCATCAGACGAAGAACAAGTAAAGAATTCTACATGTTGTGAGACAACACATACTTAAAGATGACTGTTCTTACCAAAATCTGAAAATTCCACGTGTGAGGTTGGCGTGGCCAATGTGGACTCCAAATTCTGCACATCAGATAAGGTGTAGACTTTGCTTAGAGGAAGAACCTGCAAAAGAGAAGAAAAGCACTCTGACGGTCAAGTAAGTATATCAATTTATATGAGAATAACCGAGTGTGAGAACTCAATATGAGATGTAGAGAAAGAATAACTTGAGTAATGCATTCAAGTACTAAGTATGAGATGTTTAGGAGTGAGTTAGAGAGAACCTTTAGGGTTGTATTTATAGTGTGGAGTATGGGCTTTGGGCCTTTGTTTGTTGATAATCTGTTGATAAGATAATAACAGATAATAGCAGGCAGTTATCTAATTTAAATATAAGATAATGTGTACCTTATTGATATACTGTTATTTGTAGATAAATAATAGTTTGTAGATAACTTGTTAGGATATGATAAGATAAGGTGGTTGCACCTATTGGAATATCCAAGTATATTTGATAAGTTGTTAATATAAAGATATTGTGCAGAATATTCTTGTAGCAATCCGTGTTCCTGTAGCAGGGCTGTGTCCGTGCTCCTGTAGCAGGACTGACGAGGAGCCCGGACACGTGTGTCCGGGTTGACACTTGAAAGATGAATATGCACTATTTAATGCAACAGTGCTGACCTGGAGGGTGTCCACATGTACAGTGACCCCACAATAATGGTCACGTGTCATTTTACTATTTTGGATTGTACAATGATATATATATATATATATATATATATATATATATATATATATATATATATATATATATACCAAAAGCTTTGAAGATAAACAACTCTTATGCGAAAATGTTCATTCTTCTTTATGTAAAAAAGCATTTTGTGTATTCTTGTAAAGTTATAAAAAGCTCTCAAAATATCTTGAACATATTGAGAGAAAAGACTAAGTGTTAATAGTAAATCAGTCTTTAAAATGATAATAGATTTAGTCATTGTGCAAACACAACCAACAAATCTTTTCGAATTTGTTTAGAGTCAGTAGTGGCTTGGTATAGACAAAGAATACTGGGTGTTGATCAAGCTTAGGGTAGAGTTTGATTTGTAGAGCTAGAAGTGACTGTGACATAATACTTGTAACTTGTAAAGTTAGTAGAACTTGGAGGTTTGCCAAGAACTGGATGTAGTCTTAGTGTAGACCAACCAGTATAACTCCTTGTGGGTGATCCTTATTTTCTTTTTTTATGCTTTAACTGACCTAGGGTTTGAATTTGCTTTTAGACTTTTGAAAACATTTTTTACTTGGCAAAATCTTTTTCATCATTTGACTGGGTTTTCAAAAATTTGTTATCTGTTTTACAAAGTTTTTCATTTGAGACGAAAACTTTGTTTGATTGCGAAAAGACTTTAAAATTTTCTAAAATCACAATTTAACCATTATTCTTGTGATATTTGCATTTACGTTAACCTTACATAATCATTAATTCATTTCTAAATTTAGTTCATCATTAATATTAAGGGATATAAGTGAAAAGAAAATAATTAGTATTACATTAAAAAAATTAAAATAACAATTATTTTGGGACAATTTTTTTCTTCTTACACCATCCAACATTATAATGTATGACAACCTCAAAAATTTATGAGACGATGGGTGATTTTACATGACAATGCCTTCGTAAGTTCCTCAACATGGAGTCAACACTACTAGTTGATTTGAAGCTCAATTCTTGTCACTACTAACCATACTGACCCAATTGGTCATTCTTTCAAAAAATGCCCACGAAGCTCAAACAAGAGTCAGTTAGTTAGGTTTGTTAAGAAACTTACTTTGCTCAAATAGGATCAAAATAATGAAAGGGGTGAACCAAGGGAATTCATGATTATTGGCTTGAAGAGTTTTAGGATTGAGATGGAAGAAAAAATAGAGTCCAAGAGTTATGCATTTACAAAATGTCATTTGGGCCTTTCCACCTATGAAGAAACCATGCACAAGTCCATGGTATAAATACCTTAATTAAACTTTAATAACATATATGATCAACTCTTTTTTGATACAATTACTTTTACAAAGAATTTCTAATTTTTAGAGTGTGTTTGGAAAGAAATATGAAAATAATATTAAAGATAAATTTTATATTTTTTAGTGGGGCTCACACCTTTTACACTCTACTTAAACTTAATTTATCTTATATTTCCGTCCTTTAAACCAAACACATCATTAAATGCATGTTAGGATTAAAGTTGACAAAGTTAATTTTGGAGTAATGTTCATTTTGGAAACTAAGTTTGTAAATGAAACCTTGGTCTTACTTTTTTTTGGAAATTTTGGTTCAGGAAAAACATAAATATGCGCAATTACTTTTGAAGATAACCAAACATGTCACAATACTTCCCAAATTAAGTTTAGAGCACTCCAAACGGGAAACCAAACATAGCCTAAGTATTTCAAAATGAAGTAGAACTTATAATCATAAAACATGAAAATATTGTAGTATTCTATAAATTCTCAATATATATATATATATATATTGTTTCTAAAACAGGAATCCCAACATAGCTTAAGTAAGAAAATATTTATTTTTAAACTAGATTAACAGTTCCTATAACAAAAAAACTAGATTGAACATTGAATAAGTATTTCAAAAAATAACAATTTATTTTTATTATATATAATTGTTGTGATTAAGACTTAGGAAATAAGTTCGTAATAGGGAAGAAGATTTTTAGAGAAGAAAAAGAGAGTAACACATAATCTTTATGTTATTACTAACGAAAAACATAATACAATGAACGGGTTTAGAAAATCTCTCTCAGAGTCCATGTAATAACTTCCATATATAGGAATAGATATTAACCGAAAATAGTTACAACAAAAAATGGTTACAAAACAGAAATTGTTATCTGGACCATCTAACAACTAACTAAGAGGAATGGATGTTCCTCTTGCAGATGGACGAGCTCCACCAATAGACATAGGACGACCATACAGAATAGCACTGGACTAGATGGTCCAAGCAGTGTCGTCCAAACACCTCTTTCGTCCAACAATCTCCGCCTTGGTTTAGTGATAATTTTGAATCATATATACAAAGTTATTTCCAGCAATATACATTGAGTAGATTCAAACAATGCATAAATTTGATCCTAGGAACAGGCTTTGTGAACATGTCAGTCGGGGTTTTCTTTTGTATCAATTTTTTGGACTACAACCCTCTTCTCAATACAAATGAAGTGATATATGAAGTCAATGTGTTTAGTCCTTTCATGATGGACTTGAACATTGGCTAAACAGATTGCACTAAGATTGTAGCAGAAAATGATATCTTTGTCCTCAGGAAACCCAAGATTGCTTAAAAGACCTTTTAACCAAATACCTTTTTTTGCTGCTTTTTCCAGAGCCATATATTCTACCTCTATTGTTGACAAAGCAATTGTAGGTTGAAGTGTAGTCTTCCAACTAATAAGGGAATTGTCAACTGTGAAATCATAACTTGTCACAAATTTCCTTGCATCTAAATTTGCAGCATAGTCAGAATCTAAATATCCAACTAGTGCACAAGATGTGCAAGTCCAATATAAAAGGTACCTAAACATTCATTTGACTATTTGCCAATGTTCCTTCCCAAGTTTACCCATATATCTACTCATCACACTGATTGCTTGTGCTAGATCTAACCTTGTGCATATCATGACATGCACAAGACTTCTAATTGCACTAGCATAAGGAACACGAGACATATATTCTTTTTCTGATTCTAATTGAGTAGCATTGAGTTCAAAGAGATGAATGAAGGTTGTCAAAGGAGTACACACTGATTTTGTTGTTGCCATCCCAAAGTGATTCAACACTTTCTGAATGTATTCCTTCTGACATTAGAAAAACTTATTCTGAGCATCATTCCTCATGATTTCTATGTCCAAAATCTTTGTAACTGCTCTCATATCTTTCATCTCAAATTCACTACTAAGGAGTGACTTCATTTTTTGAATTTTACACTTGTCTCAAGATGTTATAAGCATGTTGTCCATATAGAGAAGCATATGGATGTATGAACCATCCTCCACCCTACTATGATAGACACATGAATCATAAAGACTTTTGTTGTACCCATGAGAGACAATAAACTAATCGAATCTCTTGTACCACTATCTTGGAGATTGCTTTAGTCCACAGAGAGACCTTTTCAACCTATAAACAAAATCTTCATTTTCTTTCACCCCAAATCCTTTTGATTGTTTCATCATAATTTCTTCTTCCAGCTTTCCATGGAAAAAAGTTATTTTCACATCAAGTTGCTCTAATTCCATGTCCAAAGTTGCTACAAGTGCAAGTAAAACACTAACATAAGTGTATCTTAAAACTAGAGAGAAAATATCATTGTAGTTTGCTCCTTCTTTCTGATTGTAGCCTTTAGCTACAAGACGTGCTTTATACTTGATGACTTTAGTGTTTGACAACCTATACTTCTTAAAGATCCATTTGCATCCAACAACTATTCTGCCTTCAGGTAACTCAACCAAATCCCAAGTGTGAATTTTTTGAAGGGATTCCATCTCCTCATTCATAACCACCATCCACTTATCAAATTCAGCACATGTGATTGCTTCATGATAAGTAGTTGGTTCGAATGAGTCAACTTCTTCTACTACTTGGAGTGCATAGGAGACGCTTCAAAGTCATATCTTTCAGGTGCTTTGATTTTCTTTTGAGACTTCCTAAGTGTAGTAGTCTTGGGCTTCTTCTGAAGATTCTGACTTGTTTGGTTAGACTCCTCATCTAGTTCTGAGTGATATTGTTGGGTTGCTCTTGATCACTATTTTTTTTTATTGTGGAGCTTTCAAACTCCACCTACTTAGTGACATCATTTACCTTGCTTGAATTTTTCACAAACTTAGAATGCAGTATAGAGATTTCATCGAAATGACACATCTACTCATAATGACATTTTTTTTCTGATAGAGACCACCTTCATTTACGTGATAGTATGTTGGACATCTAAATACTTTCAGCATTGAGTAATCAATAGGTTTGTTAGACTATACCTCAATATGAGTCTTGAAATCTATGACAATGGACAGAGAACGATTCACTAAGTAGCATGCTATGTTGACTGTCTTAGCCTAAAAACTTATATTCAACATTGAATTTGATAGCATGCATTTGACTTTTTCCAATAAAGTCTTATTCATTCTTTTAGATACTTCATTTTGTTGAAGAAATATGTTAGACAATATGTTGTCTAGTAATATCTTCTTCTTTACATAATTCATTGAATCCTTCTTAACAATATGTTGTCTTGTAATGTCTTCTTTCTTACAAAATTCATTGAATCCTTTTAGTCCTAAAACGCTTTACTTTCTTTCCTGTTTGATTTTTCATGAGAATTGTCCAATGCTTGAAAATTTTGAAGGTTTTTTATTTCTCCTTCATCATGAATACCATGTCATCCTTGAGTAATCATCAATGATTGAAAGGAAATATCTTGCTCCTCCCAAGGATGAAACTTTTGAAGGCCCCCAACAATCATAATGGATACAGTATGTAACTTTTATAGTGTACTGTCTTTGGGATTTTCTTCTTGTGTTGCTTCCCAAAGACATAGTAGTGTCCATAAAACTAAAGAGATTCCAGCTTATGGTTTCCAAGTAGCATTTGCTTCGAATTTTCATTCCTCTCTCAGTCACATGTCCAAGACGCATGTGCCAAAAAAATCATGAATTAAAATTTTTTAGGGGGCAAAAGTATAATTTAACTAATGTTATTAAAATAATGAGGATATAAATACTAACTTTACTATATTTTTTAACTTGCATTTATGATTTAAAAATAGATGAAAAATATATTAATGTGGCAATGGAGTAAAACTTACCCAACTTTTTGTCTTTCTGTAATTATGCTTAATTTTCGACGTTAATCCTCAATATTTTTTTCTTCAAATTTAATCACCATTTTTTCCATTAATACAATCAAGTCCTTCCATAATTTTATTTTACATAAAATTTCAAAATTCTCATTCTGCATTCACAATATCCACAAACTGAACAATTAAACCATTTGTTCTTTGTTGAGAATTCACTAATCGAATCACATTTCACTTGAAATAAGAAAAAAATGCCAAATTTTCCCTCTTCAAAATCAGACATATCTCATACAAAATTCCTCAAATTTCGCAAAACATTCACCAAATTTCCATATTCTAAACAGTTCAAATCACTTCCTGTTCATTTTGAACACCAAATTATTTGAGTAAAAAAAATGAAATTTCAAAGGTTTTAACCAGAGGAATACTAATATTGGGAGTAATATGGTTTGCATCGTCTAATAACACGGTTGGTCATGAAATGAATAATCAAACCCTGTTTCTCATTCTCATTAGAACGAAGTCTAAAAGAAGGAAAACACAAGTTCACCTATGTGTTTAGCATCTGTCTTCTTGCATCCCAGACACTACTAAATTAAAAACCAATAGACCAAAATACCATGATACTGTAAGGAAGTTTAATGAGTACAGGGTGTAATATATGATAACTAGACACTATAAACAAGCCTATAAAGATCTCCAAAGTTTGGCGAAGTAAAAAAAAAAATAGACAAGAAGTATAATGTAAATGTAAATCAAACTTCACCTTCCATCATTGGAAGTAAAGGAATTAGCAAATCCAGAAGGCCTAGTTGGTATGCTAGACTGTGTATTATCTCCACTAGTAAGCATTGATGAAGTGCATGAAACATCAAAGGTGTTCTTTCCTTCAATAGCCTGCCACTTACTGAGTGCTTGAGGTAAGGTCATATCCAAGTCAATCGCATAGATGTCATCATCATCTGCTTCAGAAGGCTTCCAAATCTCGACAAGAGGTGCCAAAACATTCACCACATGGCTCATGTCAGGGCGCTGGTAGGGCTCCCTCGCACAACAGTGGCCAGCCAACTCGGCCACAGTCCTAAAACTTGGTAAGGTCTCCTCATCAACATCCATTATGGGGTCAATGAGGTATGTGAAAGAGTCTTTGTTCAGTAGCATCCTTCTGAACCATGTAACGAGGTGGACATTCTCTTCTGGTTGGCTGTTGTCAATTGCTTTCCTTCCTGTTATCATCTCCATGAGAATCACTCCATAGCTGTATACATCAACCTTCGTTGTAACTCGTCCAGTGACTGCAAGTGATACCATTTTAATTAGCCAAGGAATTGTACAAAAAGGCAGAAAAATAATCACTGTGCCATAATGTCATGAACTACACATTCTAATTATCATTGGAGAAAAAAAACCACCATGTAATTGGCCCAAGTGGTTTGTTTTAATATATAATTTGTAATCATGTTCTTCATTTCTGCAAGCACTACTTACAGCATGAAATTTCTTTCAAATCAGCTATAAACTAAATATCAATCCTTAAAGTAGAGGCAACATGATAAGGTGCGCAAACTGGCTATAGAGGATTGCAAATCAGGAAAATAATTGCAATGGTTTTTAGGAGGCATACAGAAACAAACCTATATGTCTTTTACGTCGTTTTTATTTTCATTGTAAAATAGTGTATACTAGTATCTAGTTGTTTCCAAACAAAATTTGAGAAAAAATAGTATATTAGTTAGTGTGTTGCAATCAATATGTTTCTGCATAACTATATTCACTATCTCCAGAACCAAGGCCTCAGATGACACTAAAGTAGGAACCTATAACACCAATAAGTGCCTAACAGGTTGCAGGATTCATTCCTTCAGTTTTCTATCTACCCTGTGCATCCTACTTATATGATCCACTAAAATCATATGCCAATGGTGGATAAGAAAATTTCAAATGTGTCTACAAGCAGAACAAATAATTCTGCAGATATGACAATCAGTTATTGTCTTCACTAAAGGGTAAAATTCCGTTCCAAAGAGCAAGTGATATAATAGGTTCTTCTAACTCTTACACATTCGATCATTTCTATGTTCATAAAAATATGCGGCGACTAGGAAATAAAGCAAAAGAAGTAGAATTGGAGTAGTTTAATTCCAATTATCACAAAAAGTTGTAAGGTGACAGAGTGAAACTAGGAACTTCACTCCATGCATTGCCACTTCCGTTCCAAAGTACGCCATTTCCCGAACTACTCATTAAGAGATTTTTTGGCAAACTCAAACCTTGATTTTCTTCCAGCTTTATTGAGTTAAGCTGAGGCACTATTCTACTAACACTAGAATTAGAATCCATTTTAGAATGAATATTAAACCTAGGTTATCGATAGCGGCCGTCGCGGCCGCGATAACGGCGGAGCGGGCACTTACCGCTACGATGGGTAGTGTAGCGGTGCGCTTCACTATTGCGGTCGTTGCGCCCGCGACAGGCAAGTAGCGGAGCGCCCGCGATTGCGGATGACGCGGCCGCGATTTGGTTTGCGAGCCTCCTAGGTCGAAAATACGCTCAGTATTTAAAGGGCCGGGTTACGTTCTTGTGCGACTTCCCTGTGCGACCTTCGTTCACTCCGACGGCTCATTATTCTTCCCCGGCGGCTCATTATTCTTCTCTGACGGCTTCTCCTTCTCCGTCTAGGTTCTGTACTTCTGTTTTCTTACTTTCTTTCTCTCCTTCTCCGTCGGTGTCTCACACTCTCACTGTCTCTTTCCTTTTCGGTTTTCTCCTTCTTTTTCTTTTCGTTACTTCTGTTTCTTCTTCTTTGTCTTCCTTCCCTTTCCTTGTCGTTTTCATGGCCTCTGGTTCCCCAACACCAATGTCTAGTCAACAAGAAAATAACAAGACAACTAATACCATGCCATCAGTGGGATCTTCAACTGCAATGTTTAAGCCTACAAGGGATAGGATTGACATCTTTTGGAAGTGGAACAGCTTACAGAACAAGAACAATAGGAAGAGCGTGACATGTGATTATTGCTTGAAAACATCTACGGGGGGAATTACTAGAGCGAAAAAGCATCAACTCGGAATAAGAGGAGATGTGGGTGCTTGTAGGAAAATACCGGAAGATGTTAAATTGGAAATGAAGGCAGCCTATGAGCAGAAAATTTCTGAAAATGAGTTATTGGAGGGGATGCAAGAATTAGAAAACGAAGTAGAAGAAGACGAGGTGCAAGAGATTGCAAGGCTTCAAAGTGGAAAACACCTCTAACATCATCAACGGAGGTCACTTCAGCTGCTACCAAGAAGAGGAATACAAATGTTAAAGGTCCTCTTGATTTGCTTTTTCACAAAAAACCTGAACAAACTCTCCAATTGGGAAAACAAAAGCGGCAAACGAGCATAAATGATGCTAGTCAAAAGGAAGCAAGAGCAAGAACGGTTCAATATATTGCTCGTTTCTTTTATAGGAATGGAATTCCATTCAATGTTGCTAGATCAAAAAGTTTCAAAATGATGCTTGAGGCAGTTGGAAACTATGGTCCTCATTTAAAGGCTCCAACGTTTCATGAATTGAGAGTTCCACTTCTTAAAAAGGAGATGGATTTCACAAAAGAATTGTTGAAGCATCATGAAGAGGAGAGGATGAAATATGGATGTTCAATTATGTCGGATGGTTGGACGGATAGAAAGAATAGGACCCTAATTAACTTCTTGGTAAATTGTTCATTGGGAACAATGTTTGTGAAGAGTGTTGATGTTAGTGGATATATGAAGACCGGGGACAAAGTGCATGAGCTTTTGAATAACTTTGTGGAGGAGATTGGAGAAAAGAATGTCATTCAAGTGGTGACGGACAACGGGAGTAACTACGTTATGGCGGGTAAAAATTATTATTAATCAAGTTTTGATTTATAATGGTAAGTTTGTAATTGTATTTGTAACTTTTAATTGTTACTAATTCAAGTTTATTGATTTTGGTCTTTTTAGGTAGAATTTTACAAACCACTAGACCAAAATTATTTTGGACTCCATGCGCTGCCCATTGTCTTGATTTGATGCTTGAAGATATTGGAAAGATCTCTAAAGTTAAAAAGGCTATAGAAAGAGGCATGAAGGTTGTTGGTTATATTTATAACCATACATTGGCTTTGAACATCATGAGAAAGTTCACAAGCAAGTCTGAGTTGGTGAGGCACGGAGTTACAAGATTTGATACAACCTTCCTCACTTTGCAAAGATTGCATAAGCAAAAAACAAATCTTAGAAGGATGTTCACTTCGGATGAATGGTTGAAGTCCAAGGCGGCTAAAGATCCGAAGGGAAAGAAAGCAACAACTGTTGTGCTTATGCCATCATTTTGGAATGATGTAGTTTACAGTTTGAAGGCTATGGGGCCTATTGTGCGTGTCTTGAGGTTGGTGGATAATGAAAAAAGACCCGCTATGGGTTATATTTATGAGGCCATGGATAGGGCCAAAGAAGCAATTGAAAAGGCTTTCAATGGCAATCAAGACAAGTATAAGGACATCTATGCAATTATTGATAGAAGATGGAGTGCCAATTGCACCACCCTTTGCATGCTGCGGGTTATTATCTAAATCCTGAGTTCTTTTATGGCAATCCGAACATTGACAATGATGCTGAAGTGCTAGATGGCCTATACAAATGCATTGATAGGCTCAGTGAAAATGAAGATTGTGTAGATAAGATTCATAGTGAGCTGCCAATATATAAGAGGGCTGGAGGACTCTTTGGAATAAGTGCAGCAATAAGGAAAAGGAAGACAATGGCTCCTGGTAAGTGGACAATTTCACTTTTTTATCAATTTAAATTATGATTTGATAATTCGTGTAAATACTAATGCATATGAATTGCATTACAGCTGAATGGTGGAAGATGTATGGAGCACATACACCATATTTGCAAAATCTTGCTGTTAAAATTCTAAGTTTGACTTGTAGCTTGTCGGGAAGCGAGCGTAATTGGAGTACCTTTGAGCAAGTAAGTTAATGTTCATTTAGATTTGAAACATTGAAAGTTGAAAGTTGAAACATGAAACTGACATTTAAGCTTTTTAAATTATATAATAGATTCATTCAAAGAAGAGGAGTAGACTTGAGCACCAAAAGCTTCAAGACTTGGTTTATATTAAATATAACCAAGCTCTTCAAGATCGTTATGAGAGTCGTGATGTCATTGATCCTATTGTTTTAGATGACATTGATGATAGCAATGAATGGCTATTGGGAGATTTGGGTGAAGATGAAGATGAAGATGCAGAATTTGATTTGGTTTTTGATGATGATGTATTGACTTGGAGAGATGTTGCTCAAGAAACTGGGGCCAATGAACCTTTGAAATACACTAGACAAACAACAAAGAAGAGGGCAGCTGCTGTAGCATCTACTTCTAGGAGGGGAAAATAAATAGAAGTGGAAGAAAAGCATGGAAATAACACAAGTGAAGATGAAGAGGAGGAAGAGTACATTTGTAGTGCTAGTGGGAGTGATGAAGAAGACAATGACATCAATCTTGAAGAGGATGATGATTCAAATTAAGAGTTTCTTTGTAGAATTGTTTCTTTGACTTAAGAGTTTTTATTGTTAATGATAATTAGTGCATGAATTTTTAGTTATATTTCTCTTTTTCAGCTTATATATTTATATTATAAATTTTTTAATACAAATATAAAAACATTATAATAGCGGTCATCCCGCTACCGCTATCCCGCTATCCCAGTTTTTGAGGGCGGCCGCTCCGCTCAGCTATCCGGGATTGATAACTATGTATTAAACCGCCCTCCATCCTTTGCATAACTTGGCAGTTCAGCATTGTTATTTTCCCCACCAAACTAAAACACCCCAAGTTGTGGCTCGAAAATCCAAATTAGTAATGAAGAGAGGGAACTAGTACCAATTTGAAATTCAACATCACTAGTGTTGTCATTTCTAGCCACCAAAGGTGTTATGCCAATGTGGTAATGGAGTACAACACAAAACAGCAACATGTCAGATTCCACAACAGAAGGGGCAAAGTGTTCTTAAGTCAAATCATAGGGGAAGTATAACTTACATAACTTTTTATCTTTCTATTATTATGCTTAATGTTCAATGTTAACCCTCAATTATTACAACAATGGTTTCTAACCTGAACTAGGCCCAAGTTCAGGGTAGAAACCTTGGTTGTAACTTGCCCAGTATCTGCCAGTGATACCATTTTAGCAAGGAATTGGACAAAAAGACAGAAAAATGACTACTGTGCTATAATGTCATGAACTACAATTTCTAATGATCATTGGAGAATATAGCCACAGTGTAACTGGCTAAGTGCTTTGTTTTTAATATATAATATGAAGCAACCATGTACAGAGTTACAGATAATGCATGACACAAACATTTTAATTTATAAATAATGTTCTTCATTTCTATAAGCACTGCAAACACCATGAAATTTTTTCAAGCTATAAACTGAATATCAATCCTCAAAGTAGAGGCCACATCATAAGGCAGGCAAATTGGCCATAGAGGATTGCAAATCAGACAAATAATTTCAATGGTTTTTAGGAGGCATACAGAAACAAACCTATGTGACTTTTAAGTCGTCTTTTATTTTCAAAGTAAATTTTAATAAACAGTCAGTCATCTATGCTTTCTCAATACAGTTGTTTCCAGACAAAAATTGAGAAAAAAATAATACTAGTTAGAGTAATGCAATCAATCTGTTTGTGCATAACTGTATTATTCTATATCTCCAGAACCGGGGGTTCAGATGAGACTAATGTAGGAACCTATGAGACCAATAAGTGCCAACAGGTTGCAGGATTCATTCCTTCATTTTTCTATCTACCATGTGCATACTACCTATACGACATGCTTAAATCATAAGCCCATGGTGGATAAGAAAATTTCAACTATATCTATAAGCAGAACAAAGAATTCTTTTCCAGAAAAATTTCCAAAAACTATTATCCATATGCTACACAAAATTTCCAAAAATAATCTAAATTTCTACCTGCATACTCTGGAGCCAAATATCCAAATGTTCCAGCAAGCCTAGTCTCAAATGAGGCCTTTCCTTCTGGAGCAAGCCGAACCAATCCGAAGTCTGACACTTTGGCCCGCATATCATCCCCGAGCAAGATGTTTGATGGTTTTATATCCCTATGGATGAAAATTTGTTGGGCCAAACCATGAAGATACTCAACTCCTCTAGCAACATCCAAAGCAATGGACAGCCTTCTCTTCCACTCCAGTGGCTGTAACCCTTCCTCTTTCCACTCAAATAAATGCTTACTAAGAGGACCTTGAGGCATGTATTCATACACAAGAAGCCTCTCATTTCCATCCAAGCAATGGCCTTCAAGTGCAACCAGATGCCTATGTCGAACCCTTGTAAGTACTGCGATTTCAGACTCAAACTCTGTCAGCCCCTTCTCACCCATCATCCCAGATTCCATCCTTTTTACAGCAATTTTTGTTCCATCATGCAATTCTCCCTTGTATACAGTGCCAAAACCACCTCTCCCCAGTATGTTTCCCTCACTGAAATTGTTTGTAACTTCCCTCAAAACTTGGATTGAAATCATCATATTACCAGCTTCCACATGTTGAACACTACTAGTTGGACTAAATACACCAGTTCCTCCACCACCACCACCATCACTACCAACACCAACACCTGCACCTGCAACACTTATCTTCAGAGCATTTCCATCTCCGGAATGACGAGGATGTACCACTATTGCCCTAGGACTTTGCACTTTGCTGGCACGCTTATGTTTTCTACTATACATAGCAAACACCAGAGCTGCTATACCAAGTAAACCGAAACTCCCAACCACAGTGCCAACAATTGCTCCAGTATTATGTTTCTTACCTTCACCTCCAGATTTGCCACCAGGACTCGAGCCAGGCAGTGCTTGAGATGCATCCTTTCCAATATCAGGATTCCCACCAGTTTTAAGAACTACATCCCGACGGAAAGACGGCACCTTACCAAACAATTTATTATTGGAAACATCCAACTCTTTCAGAAGAGGCATACTGGTAAGTTCGCTTGGTATGGTACCGGTGAGGTCATTGTTGGCAAGAAGCAACTTTGTCAAAGATGTAAGCCTAGCAAAACTGGGAGAAATGTTGCCAGAGAGACTCAAGCTCTGAAAGCTAACAATGGAAACATTACCACTTGAACAAACAATCCCAATCCAACTTTGAGCACAAGGATCATTCCCCTTCCAACTTTCCGCGAGTCTCAGAGGATACCCCAAAGGTTCAACAACAGACAGCAAAGCATCCACAAGGGGACTACACGGCTCACCAGCCTTCTTTGTGCAAAAGCTATTCGTCCCGTTCTCCAAATCGTTATCGACCCGCACGCCATCTTTGAACAAAGGAGGAGACCCTTGAAGCAAATTATTGGTCAAGTTCACAACTTTAAGAGCAGGAAGAGCAGTGAGAGAGGGCGGAATAACCCCAGTCAACTGATTATCCCTCAAACTCACATCAAACAGTTGATCATGTTTGGACAAGTCCGGGATAGGACCGGTGAATGAGTTGCCATGTACCCAAATTTGCTTCAAATACATCATTCCCTTTAACACATCAAGGGTGCCATTGAGTTTACCATCACTATTCTGACCATTCACCCAAAGGGTCTCTATAGAACTCCCAGAGAAAGTTGCAGGCAACCCTCCTTCAAGAGAATTGAAACTCAAGCTAAGAGAAACCAAACCCGGAAAGGGACCGTCTTTACCCAAAAAATCCGGAATTCTCCCCACAAGGCCAGCACTGATTGCAGAGAAACTCCTGAGATCATCACAGTCCTTGAGGCTATCAGGAATCTCCCAATTAGAGAAAGGGTTGTAGCCAATGCTCACATCCTGCAAATTAGTCATGCCAGTGAAGAAATCACCACTCATGGAGTTGAAATTGTTGTTGTGGATGAGAAGAACCTCGAGGGACTTTGGCATGTTAGGGAATGGTCCAGTGAAGCCATTGCTCATGCACTCGAAACGCGTCAACTCTGAGAGCTGCAACAGTTCCTTAGGCAGAGAACCGTTCAGGCTTTGTCCACCAATCTGAATTGCAGTGACCCTCTTCATGGTGTTGCATTGAACGTGTTTCCATTTACACACATCTGGGTCGTTCCACTGAAGATCATTGGGCTCTTTGATGGCCTTCTTGAGCGTGTTCATCACAGCCACATCGTTATTCTGACACCATGCACACTCAAAAAACCCCACACAAATCAACAACGCCACCACCACAACATGCCAAGGAACAAAACCCACATAGGCTTTCATCGTTGTTACTCTCCACAAAGGTTTTGAATTGTCGTCGAACAATGGAAAAACAGCAAAGGGGAGAAAGTTCAGAACAACCTAACAAAGATATTTTTTTCTCTCTTTTTTTTGTGAATATCATTCGCACGGCATTGTGGACATGATAAGGATTCCCCCAGAAAGAAAAAAAGACAGAAAAAAAAAAGGGAACTTTTCTCTCAGAATATCATAAAAAGATCAGAAAAAATATTCGCTTTTGGGAGAGAATTGGAATAAAAATGCGTAGAAAGAAGAAAGAGCGAATAAGAACCAGTGGAGAGTTTTTGTTGGGTTTGGGTTTGGGTTTGGGGTGTGTCACACACAGCAACAGAACACACATGAACATGTCCAATTGACCATAAACGATGGAACATGCGTGTGGGACCCACTTTCCTCTATTTTTGATATTTTTTTAGGTAACGTTTTCATGTTTGGGTGTAGTAAATAGTTAAGGATGAGTTAAGTACAGCGTGTTTTTTTCTGGTGGGTTTGGTGCTTCGTGAGTTGGAATTTTTATTGCGGTTTTTTGGAATTTGTCCCAATATAGATATGCTAGAGCCACCAACTCTTTTTTTTTCTTTTTTTTATAGTATTAAATGTTTTTCTCAATAATGTTTGTGATAGAATTTGTTAACATATTTTTTATATTTAGAAAAAATATTAAACGGATCTTGTTAAGGAAAAACTCAGATTTACATACATGATTCAGCGGATATCGTCAATTTTTATATACTCGATAACAAGATTGAGAAAATATGTCACGATTATGGAAATTATTATTGTGATCTTGTTTGCGCTTGAATTGCAGTATAATTAAAACTTCTCTATGTCACGAGATTTAAATCTGTAATGTTCAGATTATAAACTAAAGTTATATTTTAATATAATTATAAGCATGTGTCTAAAATAAAAAATATATCACACATTTTAAATAAAAATGATATATGTATATGTTTAACTTTCGTCGAAATAATTTAATAATTTAGAATTTCTATTACATATATTATTTGCTTAATTATGTTTTAGTTCCTTAAATTAGGATTTTGTTTTTTTAATTCCTCAAATTTTAAAAGTGTCTTTTTTAGTTTCTTCCTTCAAATAAATTTTTTATTTTTTAGTTTCTCATACTGTAGTGAAAGACTAAAAATAATATTTTTGAACTTAAAGGAAAAAAAATACAAATTTGTATTTAAAAGACTAAAAAACAAATCTCATAATTTAAGAGACTAAAAATATGAGTAAGTTTATATTATTTTATTTGCAACCAAACATCTAATTATTTTTGTATTTTTCAATAAATAAATGGCTAAATTGCTCACTTGATCCTTACTTCTATTTTAGGTTATAATTTGGTATCTTGTTTATCAAAAGTTGTAAAATTATCTTTTAATTAAGTAGATTTTTTATTACACATTAATCATTTTAGAAATTAATTTTGATTTTTGACACGATGTTGAACTTTTTTTTATTATTGATAAGATATTAAATTTATTTTGTTCGATTCACCCACATAAAAATATGAAATCTAATTAATGTTTGGATAAAAAGGAAAATAACAAATGATAAAATTTGTGTGAAAAAATAGTGTTACAGTCAATTTTCAAGTTAATTTTGAGAGGCTTTTTCAATTTTTTATTATTCATGGGACATATATTTTTCATGTAATGGACTTCTTCTTCTAGCGTGAACCAATACTTCATGTGTTTCACCGTGGATCATTTTTAAGAACCACTAGATTCATCTGATTCCTACAGTTTTATCCTACACTCTGCATTAGATTCATCCCCCTTTTTCTCCGACACCGTTCGCCGCAGTTGGAAGCGATTTTCGGCTGCGGCGTTTCAGTTTGTTTTTCTCCCTTCTTTCCTCTCCACCTCCACCTTCGGCAGCACCCCCTCCGCCTAGTCCAGAAGAAAAGGATATACCTGGATGGTTAGAGAAGGCGATGAAGAGGTTCTTCCAAGGTTGTGGAGACCTTAAAAGTGACATGCGAATGGGATTTTCTTCGTTTTCAACAGACTATTTCATCGTTTAAAATGAATTGTCTTTGTTTTCAAGTGGGTATTTAGATTTCTGGAACGGTTCTTCTTCGCTTTCAACTGGGTTTGTCTTTGTTTTCTTTGAAATGTGTCTTCATTTTCAGTTGGATATCCAGGGGTTATCATTATCTTAAACGTTAGATTTATTAACTTTTCCCAAATTTCCATATTCTTGGAGCTGCTAGATACATACCCATTAAAAAAGGTGCCATTTTAATTTTAATAGATGGCAAAGAACGAGCAAAAATCAACGTTGTTTCGTCTCTTGCTTCGAATGATGTCTCTGTAATTTTGGAACCAGCGTCGCCGATGTCGGTTTTTTCGCTCTAGTTGACGCCGGCGAGGCGGAACTCCAAGTTGTTGTTGCGGCATTTTGGCATTGACTTTCGTTTCGCATTTTGGCATGAAATTTCGGCCGGCCATGGGAGGGAGGCCGCCCAGGTACCTACCGTCGCCAGCGGAGATGCAAAGGAACAGGCTCGGGGGTTGAGGGAGAAAGAAGATTAAAAAAAAAAGGAAAATGAAAAATAATTGGGTGTAGAAGGTCCATCCTATTATTGTGTAGATTGAGATGAATATAAGAGTAGACAAAAATGTTCCACCATAAACCACTTGTCCTCCTAGTCCAAGCTAGAAGTCCTGCTTATTTATGTTTCTTTTTAATCCAAAAATTAGTTAGGTTTCAAATTTTCATATAAATGAATAGGACAAACGGATCTTGAATCATTAAAAAAAAAGTTAAAAATTGTTCTAAAAAATAATAATAAATGATTGGTGTTACTTAAAGGACTACTTTACAAGTTTTAATAAATAAATGACTAAATTACAAATTAAAATAAAATTAAGAAAGAAATCATATAAGTAATTTAGCCTATATAATATATTTGCAATCAATTGTTATAATTATTATTATTATCATTTTGTCGTCATTATCATCTTCGTTGTCGCTATCGGGTCACTAGATAATAAAGTGATAGTTGTGGAAATGCACATTATTAGTAGTGATGGTGATCATGACAACAATGATGATAGTGATAATGCCAACAACAATGGTAATAATCTAGGATGGATGCACATAATGAATTATAGGAATAATTATCCCTACTAAGTAAATTTTTTACTTAAATATTTTAAATAACTATTATTTTATACTCTATAAAAAATAGGTATTTCTTTCATAAGATTTTTTTTTCAAATAAAAGAATGTTAAAAATAAAAGAGAAAATAAAATTAACACTAATTATACTTACTTTATCCTTTTAAATTTGTAGAAAATTGGATATTTTTTATTTTTATCATGAGATTGTATCTTGTAAAAACTTAGTATTTTTTGTCAATAACAATATTATGGACAATTCTTTGTCCTTACTAAAGAAATTTTTTGAACTCATCATTAGTAACAACGATGATAGCAACAAATATGGTGACGGTGGAGGCAGTGTGGGAAATGGAAGGAGAGAGAAAAAGACTATCCTATCATGTTATGTTCTAACCCAATTTTCTAATAAGATAAAAAGTATAATATGATAGATAAGTATACATATATGTCGGGGTGGGTTAAGTGGCTTAACTTGTTAACCTACTCTGGCCTGTCCAGCCAAACGCACCAAACCGGCAAGCCAATGACTCGTCTCACTTGCCCACTACATCCAACAATAAATTAATTTAAATTTTAGCAAAAATAATTTTGTGAGAGAATTGAGATTAAAAAATGAATTTGTATTTTAGAATAACTTTTTAAAAGTGAGTTGGAGAAAAAAAACTGGTTATGTATGAATGCAAAAATAAAATTTCTTTTATACTTAAAAATAATTATGCTATATATTTCATACACAATTGATAGGTTCCCCTTTTAGAGGCACCCACAGGGAGCCTACCCCCCATCACTTTTCACGAATGAAGATTTTGAGGGAGTAAACTGATGTCACAATGATCCCATGGTGGTCAAGATAGAGGTTGCTAACTTCTTAGTATGCAAATTTCTACTTGATAATGGGAGCCCAATCGATGTCCTGTATTGGTCGGCCTTTAAACAACTAAGCATACCAGAAAGGCAGATTGACCCGTTCTCGGAGCAACTCATAAGTTTCACAGGGGAGACAATGGAGATAATAGGATATATGCACTTGCTAACTACTTTCAAAGATAAAAAGGGATCAAAGTCCATCATGATCAAGTAACTCCTAATCGATGCCTTGACTTTTTACAATATATTGATAGGACAACCTTCACTCAACAAGTTAAGGGCGACTATTTCGACTCCCCATTTGGCGATGAAGTTCCCAAGTAAGGATGAGAAAATTATCACTATCAAAGCTGATTAGATGACTGTAAGGGAATGTTATATTGTAAGCCTTGGAATTGCTAAAGGAAAAAAGGCGGTAGAACCCAAAGTACAACTAGTAGCATGTGTAACACCCCAATATTTTATACCTTGAGATGATAACTAGAATTGTT